>JAIPMN010015219.1:727-13295 GCA_020650975.1 Apostichopus californicus
TATGAATCCTGAGATGTGTAAGCTCTAACCAAATAGAGCCACGACACTACTCTTTTTCCAAATGTGTGGGGGGGGGGACATTTGATATTGTGTCCCCCACCCATCGAAACGTGGGGGGTACGTGTCCCCCCGTCCCCCCTGGATTGACGCCCATGTTTACACATGAGTTTGTATTCCCCAATATTTCCCATTATTTCCCGGGATTTCACAATAGTTCCACCGGCTGGGTAATATTAATATTTCCCGGGATAATCCAACCCTGTATAGTGGGGGGGGGGGGTTTGGAGAAGGGGGGCACTGATTTTGACAGAGATTATAGGACGCATAGGGAAAACTCTCGTGGGATGCTAGAGGAAACATCCTCATACGCTGCATAATTTCAGATATTTTTTGATCTATCGTAACGATTTGAAACACAGACATACATGTCAGAAAAAGAAGTTAGTTGGAGCTTTCTTTTGGTTCTAAAATCATTGGGTAAATCCCCCTTATCGCCCGGCTCATACACCCCTACATAAATCTTATGAATACATCGGCCACGCTGTGCCTCTGGGCCTACCAAGAACAAGATGAAGTAACAGTTATGTTAACATAGCCCCTCGCAAACTTCAAATGATAACTTTATTTCCTACCTCACTCCCCACTACCACACCACCCACTACCACACCACCCCANNNACCCCCCCCCCCCCCCACACACACACATCTCTCTCTTCTCTCCTTCAGTTGATATTTAAAAAAATATTTCAATGCATCATCACAAGTGACACTCAGTATATACTTAATAAGAACTTGGAGATGAAATGGAACACAATTGCTTTGAGTGTGCCCCCTATCATATACTTTTTAATTTGTTTTAATTTGATTTGTGAAGTTATATTTAGATAAAAGATCCATAAAGATATTTGATTTAATCGCTTTTGTTAAAATTCATGGATGGCTTCCCTTCCTGGATATTACCGTTCAAACCAGATGTTCACAGCATACATCAGCCTATAAATTAAGCCATGACCGGAGGAAGAGTAATATGGACTTTGGCTGTTGGTTATCCGTTAATTGATATACATACTGGGGTGATTATTGAAGTAGTTCATATATCCAATCAGTGACTGCATTGAATCAACATTAAAACAGTGTTGCTATACACAACACCTTTGCGAAGGCCTGTCATAGAATAGATATCGTTTCAACTTGTTTGCAGATTTACGTTTCAATCATAACTTCCTTTTCATATTTGTGACTCTTTTCCTATCACCATGGAGATTGACGCAGCTCTCGAGAGAGCTAAGCCTTTAGGAAGAACACAAGCTCTGGTCTCAACTATATCTGGTTTCCTTGCTGTCGAAATTTCTTGGTTGATTTTGAGTGTCGTTTTTATAGCGGAGGTTCCCCTTCACCATTGTGATGTTGGTACAAACATAATTAGCCTACCAGTAACTGAAGACAATGTTTATGAATCGTGTGAAGAATTTGTGGACCCTGAATGGAAGAACGAGACCATGGCCTGTTCTGATGGATGGTATTATGACACAGAGTTATACGGTCGTTCTATTGTCAGTGACGTAAGAACTACAACAAATTGTTTTGTTTTATAGTTTATAGAGACAAACAGAAGTTGGTTCAACACCAACTTATGCCTTCTGAATGAGTCAGTAATTTTAAGTAATTTGAGACATTTCTTAGCTTGAAATAATAGCTTTGGCTAATTATGTATAGGAATTTGATTATACTAGAATGTCTAACGTATGACAATTTTCACATACTGCTATATACTTAGCTGAAATGTGTAAGAATGAAATAAAGGTACTAATCTTAAAAACAAATATCACACTTTTCATTAAGAGAGCAGAACAAGTGGTATAGGGTTACTTTGAGGTTTTATAAAAATTTTAGTTTATTTTTGTAATGAATGTGTCAAATTCAATCGGTGAAATGTAGTAAAGAATTATGCACTGGTGATATTATGTATCATACACAATATGCTATAACATATGAATATGACAAAATTGCATCTTGGTCCTTAACTATACTTCACGCCAAAAAATGAAACATGCCTTTAACGTGGGTCGAAATATGAAACGTCGCACGCACTAAGCGAAAAGTACAGAAGCTAATAGCTATATATGCTACAAATACGGTTTTGTCGCACGTAAAACCAAATAGAGAATCTAAGTTTTGTTCTAATCTGTTTTATTTACTACGTTTTGTCTCTGTTTCAGTGGGATCTCGTTTGTGATAAAGACAGCCTTGCAGGTCTCTCACAATCTATTATGCTAGCAGGGTGCGGTTTGGGAGCCATCATGTCAGGCACGATTGCAGATAAATATGGACGGCGACCCATCACTATCGTATCCCTTGTGATATTCAACATTTTGGGAATTGCAGTCTCTTTCTCTCCAAACTATGTCACTTTTGTCATTTTGAGATTTCTCATAGGCATTGTGTTCAGGGTAAGTTCTTGCTGTCTGATACAATATGTATATCTATAGTTATTTTGTTTTTTCTAATTAAGGTTTATCATCCTTTCTCATGTAAGTGAAATTTGCGTGCAATTAGATACGGTACATTCCTCTGTGCTTTCAGAAACGACGTAGGGCAAACGCGAGCACTTGCACTAAAATGTTACATTTTGTTTGCGTGTGGTATCAAATCAGATAAAAAAGCAAAGTTACCATAGGATGGCAGTAAACATAGTCACCTTGCTCTGGTATCTGGTGTTTGATATTCTGTGTCCTTACACATATCAATACATTGTTCATTCCGATAAACAACACGGCGTAAAATACCCTGACCTCTAGTTTCGGTGATTAAACGCGTTCAAGGCGACATAGGTAGGATTTTGGTTTGTTTGTTGCTTCATATTGGGTGGGAGGGGGGGGGGCGGTTCTCATTATCTAAAGCTTAATGGTAGATGGGCTCAAATGGTCCCATTGGTTTTCGTGCTAGTCTGGAAAACGAAGGTATTTGATTTGTTTTTATTATCTCCAAATAACTATATTTTCGTAAAGGTAACTGAGCACAAATTAAATTTGAACTTTCTGACTCCAAGATACTCGATACTGCAAGGGAAAACTGTGCCATATACTACCAGTGGTGAGCATAGGCCTATGTAGGCTTCTACATTATTTGTATTTTCTTTTACTGATCTGTTTCAAAGCATAGACTTTTACAACTCCTATCTGAAACTTGATTAGTTGCTGGAGGTATTGGCTGTTTGTTATTACTTGCTGATCTTGTATCGTTGTATTAGTTTTAAACCGTTCAATTTCTATTACTATGAACCTTATTTTCTCATAATTTAGGGAGCTCAACTACCACCCATGGTATTGCTTTTTGAATATCTGATACCGAAGCACCGAGCAATCGTCGGGAATATTCCAGGAGTGATGTTTTCTCTGGGTTTGATGGTGATGTCAGGTTTGGCTTATTTGGTCAGAGATTGGCGTCAATTCCATGCATTACTGATGGCACCGACCATTATAACAATGGGGTTTATTTGGTAAGAAGAACTAAAATCAACCTAAATAAATACCGCGGTTTTATACTTTTACTAAGTTAACAGTCTTTTGTATCCCTAATCGTGTCCTGCTAAAGACCTACACCACCTTCTCAAACACCAACACCGCGGTTTGTTTAATTTCTAAGGTTACAGCCGGAGTCGGTGCGTTGGTTACTCTCACAAGGAAAATACGAAGAGGCTGAAAAATGTATGCAGAAGGTTGCAAAGTTCAACGGAGTGAAGGATTTCCCAAGTCCCGCGTTGAAGCTAGCAAACAGAAATCTTGAGGAGACCGAGGTTGACACCAGAGACAAGAAGAGTGGAGAATCCATCATACAACTATTCAAACCACCTACGCTTGCTGTCACTTTAATTACTTCCTGGTTGTGGTAAGGACAAAACAAAATGCGCCTATAAATGCAGAAGTTAACTAATTATCTTGGAGAACTAACTTTGGTTTCGTCCGGCCTCGCAGTTACTAAGTAGTATACGACGTCGATAAGATACACAGCCTGAAACTAGGCCCAAATTACGTATATAGGACAGCGCCCCCACACCGATATATTCTTCTTGACGAATCTTTGCCTGCCATCTGGCTGGCATGATGATGAATATTAAGAAAATATCGCTATTGGTAAAATTCTCGGTTGTCAAAAGATTTTGCACTCTTGAAGAAATAGTGACACGGGTCTTAACGCATTATAACTATTATTGTGTTTAATGAATTAATTGTTGTTCACTGTTATGTTATATGCTATAGAAAGTTCATGAACAAAATAACGTACTTCTGATGCATGATTTATCCTTCACAAGCAAAAACATATCCTACGGATATTTCTTAACGAAGGTGTTGATAATTGGATGACGTGTTTGATCTACTTATAAATAATTACCGATACAGCTGATAGCTATGCGTCATTCAATCTGTCTTTGTGGAATAATGCTGATGTCATCTGCTCAAAGTCTAGTCATTCGAACTCAGCAAAGCCGATCTCTGCATGATCTCGGAGATATGCAAAGTAGGCTATAAGGTTATTGCTTCCCGCTTATAATGCCATGTAGCACTCAATCTAGAGAATTTTGTTTACTTCAAGAACTAGGTTGCAAATTCAACTAAAATTACAGAACTATAGCCTATATTTCAGATCCCATTAGATTCACCGCAGTTCTTTTTTTTTATTCTATCGCAATTCCATCTCATTAATTAAAGGTGAGAATAGCTAGTTATTACAAATTGCATGACAATAAGAAAATGCCCCCGATTCTTGTAAGTGCAGTAGTGTAGGTTTATAGTTTTATCTTGTATGAATTTTGTCGCAGAACTAGTCTATACGATTGCATATGATCTGGATAGGCCTATAATGGTTTTGATATGGAGGTATTAAACAGTTACCGTCAAACTTCTGTAATAATCGTCTAACCATCCTGGTTATTTTCATGTGTTGTATATACAGGAAGACTACTTTGTTACGTTGTTGCTTTTAAGTAATTCTTTGTATTGGCAGGATAACGTACACTTTGGTATATTTCGGCTTTGCGTTAACTACTGGTACCCTGGCTGGTGATCCGTATCTTAACTTCTTCCTGAGTAGTCTGGTTGAACTACCAGCTCGAATTCTACCTTTATTTATCATAAGAAGGTACGTATTTTTGGTATAATTTCTCTGTATCACTCAAACCTGCACTCGACCTGCTGTAGTTTCCATGAGAGGATTAATCCACGAACTACTAGATCGCCGAGTCCCCTCAGAATCGATGATCAGAATGCTTGAAAGTTAGCTTGACTAAATGCACGCAGGCATGCTCTGAACAGTGTTTATATTAGTGTTTCCACGACCCTCCGAAATCCAACAGTCCTACAGTGTGTGGACCGCCGCACTACAGGCAGTTTATTTTTAGCCTGACATTTCGTATACGACAGAGAGTGAGACTGCATTAAAATGCAGTTAACTTGCTCACCAATAATGTCAAAAAGTTTTCTCAACTGTTATAAATGCTTTTCCACACCATGGACAATATTCATTTCAACTGTATAACATATAGCTAAATACCTGAACGCGTGTTGTTCTCTCCAACTAAAAAGTCATCATAAAATACTTCATCTTCTTTTCGTCTTCAGATTCGGAACTTTAATCCCTCTTATTTCGATCCTGGTATCTTCCGGAGTCTGTATGATAGCAATAATTGTTGTACCAGACGATGTTGGTAAGTGAACTATACCAAGCCGGGATTTTAATTCATGTAGTGAAACCCACCATCAAAGACGCTTCCATGTGGATGTGTGCGTGCGTGTGCGTGCGTATCCACTATAACGGGTGACATTTAGCCAGATATGTAGGTCTATCTCTTCCACGAACCGACTAAGGATGCGCAAATGATTTCGGATTCGATATCATCATGATTGATCTCTTGAGTTAGGCCGTACAAGGTCACAAAACAGGAGTATTGTTTGATGGCGATGTCTGCAGTGGAATGACGACATGCCATTATTGTCATCGAACCTCTGGACATTTCGTCACTGTTCGTAGCACCTATGGTTAGAGTGTCTGCATATAGAGCGGTATAGGCCCGGGGTAGAACTCTGGACATTTCAGTCACTGTTCATATAGCACCTATGGTTAGAGTGTCTGCATGTAGAGTGGTATAGGCCCGTGGTCGAACTCTGGACATTTAGACACTGTTCATAGCACCTATGGTTAGATGTCTGCATATAGAGTGGTATAGGCCCGGGGAAGAACTCTGGTCATTTCAGTCACTGTTCATAGCACCTATGGTTAGAGTGTCTGCATATAGAGAGCTATAGTCCCGTGGAAGAACTCTGGTCATTTAGACACTGTTCATAGCACCTATGGTTAGATGTCTGCATATAGAGTGGTATAGGCCCGGGTCGAACTCTGGACATTTCAGTCACTGTTCATAGCACCTATGGTTAGAGTGTCTGCATATAGAGAGCTATAGTCCCGGGGAAGAACTCTGGTCATTTAGACACTGTTCATAGCACCTATGGTTAGATGTCTGCATATACAGTAGAGTGGTATAGGCCCGTGGTCGAACTCTGGACATTTCAGTCACTGTTCATAGCACCTATGGTTAGAGTGTCTGAATATAGAGAGCTATAGGCCCGGGGAAGAACTCTGGTCATTTAGACACTGTTCATAGCACCTATGGTTAGATGTCTGCATATAGAGTGGTATAGGCCCGTGGTCGAACTCTGGACATTTCAGTCACTGTTCATTGCACCTATGGTTAGAGTGTCTGCATATAGAGAGCTATAGGCCAGGGGAAGAACTCTGGTCATTTAGACACTGTTCATAGCACCTATGGTTAGATGTCTGCATATAGAGTGGTTTAGGCCCGGGGTAGAACTCGGGACATTTCAGTCACTGTTCCTAGCACCTATGGTTAGAGTGTCTGCATATAGAGCGGGAGGCCCGGGTCAAAATCTGGGCTTTTAGTCACTGTTCGCAGCACCTATGGTTAGAGTGTCTGCACATAGAGAGGTATAGGCCCGGGGTCGAACTCTGGTCTTTTAGACACTGTTCATAGCAGCTATATCGTTAGAGTGTCTGCATAGAGAGCGGGAGGCCCGGATCGAACTCTAAATATTTCAGTCACTGTTCATAGCACCTATGGTTAGAGTGTCTGCATGCATGTAGAGAGGTATATAGGCCCGGGGAAGAACTCTGGTCGTTTCGTCACTGTTCATAGCACCTATGGTTAGAGTGTCTGCATATAGAGCGGGAGGCCTGGGGTCGAATGCCGGTATTGAAGGCTGCACGTTTTGTACGTATTCTAGTGACTTATTGCCGTTTCATCTAGGCCTATATGATTGTTGGTGTTACATACCATACATAAATCAAACCTTTCCATTTTTAAAGTTATACTGCATACAACTTCTTACAATTGCATTTATTTTTGGAATATTTTGCATTTGAACAGCAGGTGGATGGCTTAAAACCTCTCTAGCCCTGCTTGGCAAGTTCTTAATAGTATGTGCATTTCCAGCAATAAATCTAGCGAACACCGAGTTATTTCCAACCACGTTACGGTAAGTTTGTAAAACAATCCGATTAAACACGTTCTATATCTAGCCTATAGCATATTTCGGTAAAATATCCCTTGGGTCAAAATGCCTCATTATTACAGAAATAGCACAATTCCACGGTCACGTGGGTAACTGGATCTATAATCGTTGTGAAGATTATTACTAACATCACTCACCATCCTCACGAGCACGGATAACCCTATATTATCACGAACATGATAGGAGTGGCAATCTCTCATCCTCAAATATTCTTCCTCTTTTATCACCAACATGAATAAAGCCACGGTGTACCGTTCTTTAATCTGCAGGGTTCTGTCTTTTAGATGCTATACTACAATGTTAATGTACATGTTGATATTCTCTTTCAAAATCATTCCCATTCGAAAACAAATCAGATAAGAGTATAATATCTATATTGCTAACAATTACCGTGTAAAACCGTACCTTTTGTTTCTTGTTAAGTTTGCAACACGCGTTGTAAACACAAACTAATGGATAATTACAATTAATGAGCTAACGTTTCATTTCTTTATAGAACTATTGGAATGGGGTTTGCTCAGCTGATTGGTAACTTAGGAAGCATATCATCTCCTATACTCATTTATCTGGTAAGTCCATGGCCTGCAGTAGCAACAGTTCTACGCAATTTAATTATATTTATATTTGGAATAAATTATGGATGCGATCGCAATCAATCATGACACATTTTTGCTTTAAATGGTCACAATTTTTACAAAATATGGACGTAACGCTTGGGGATACTTAGCTGCTTTTGCCCTTTGTCCTTCAGCTGTTTTATTGAAATGTGAGAGTAATTATTCTATTAAAAGTTAACTTCAAGAAGCTTATTAAATGAGAAGAATCATTAACTACAAACAATGTTTCGATTGGCTTCAAAATGTTAATGCAATAAAAGCGGATTGTGCAGAATCATAAATTAATAAATTTATCTCTCAACCATGTTTTCGCTCTAATATCCATATGAAACTAGCCTAATGCGATCGCAATTAGTCCTACAAAACTAAGAATACTGCAAATTATTAAAAGCACAGAAAAAAATAGATACCGTTGCTGATATCCCTCAGATGAATCTCATATTAAAACTATGTTGTGTGTGTGTTAGCCTGTTTGTATTTAAAACTATATACATAACTTGTCATTTTGATAATCTTTTCTTCCTTACCTTTATGTGAGTGTTCTGGTTTGTTAATCCCGAAGGCTTCCTATAGAAGACTTCCTTTCACACTATACGGTGTACTACTTTATGATCAAAGTATACATTCATTTGAAATATCGTTGTGACAAAATAAACAATGGAAATGTTAAAACTGTTATACTATAATATGTTAAAGAATCTGATACTTCATAAAGAGCCTTATAAGATATGGGAATCATCGAGTTAAAGATGTTCTGTGTTTCCACCACATCTAAATACAATGTTATACTTGAAAAGGTAAATATATCTTATTTTATGATTGTATAAACTAAAGATAATAAATATCACACATTTCGTTAGTTTGTTTGTTAACAATATATTTGAGGTTCTATTGACACCTAAATGATATTTTCTCTTTTAACAGGACAAGTTTGTTCCCGATCTCTCTTTCATGATAATGACGGCATCCGCTTTTCTGGCAGCTATTCTCTGTCTTTATTTACCAGAAACAAAGAATACAATCCAGCCTGAGACTCCTGAAGATCTTCAAATATTATTCGATTCCAAAAGACTTTTTTCACGTCTCAGGAAAACTCAATCACCTCATGATGACGTGTCGATAAGTAATAACCAAAGTAAAATGGATGAGAAAATAGAGAAAAATATGACAAATGGAGAAGGACCAAACGAAAATACGATGAATGGAATAAATGATGAGCATATAAATAAAGGAGGAGAGAATGCTGGCTTTGAAGAGGACACTAACATGTGAGGAAGGGTCGTCGTTGCCATGGAGATAATGTCTGGTCATTTGCCGTAACGATTGATTACAAGTACTTATGGATAGGACAGCTGGAAAGTAAAGTTCAGATGTAAATTTATTTTCTGCATGTGAAAGAGAAACTTAATCTTAGTATCCTGGTAACGTGTCAGTGCTGTTTTCGACATGTGTTTACTCGAAGGCTGTAAGTTTTGTTCCAAAAGTTCAATTGAAGCAAGCAGTGGTTAATGTACATTAACAGAAAATATCTGTTGTAGTTGATGTATTTTTACTTCATTGTTTTGAATGGGTGGGATTCCATCTTTCACTACTGCGGTCAAAAAAAATCATTCCAAATTTGGGTTTAAGTGTTGAATTGGAAGCCACCCGACGTGAAAGTTGTAAGCCATAAGCCTTTGCGGGCTTCTCCCACATTCTTTATCGTTTAAGCGTCGTAAAATAGCTGCCTGATTATCGATTATTATAGGATGTACGTTGCATGCTGCCTTAAAAGAAAATATCTATCACAAACAAATTTACATGACTTGACTACTCTTGAATTAAGTACCTGTTAATTTATATCTCTTTCTGTAGACAAAGAGTGACAAAGAGTTAACAAAGGGTAACAAGGGTTTCATATAGGACAACAAAATTAGTTGCAACCATACTAAACATATCACCACCAACAGCAGACAGAATGTAATTAATATGAATATGTTAACAGTCTGAGGTCAAACTGTGTGGAAAAATATGCAAATAGAGACCGAGATGTGCCACTCCTGAGGATAGTAAGGAACTAAATATTATAAGAATAGTAGCGCTATAAGCGCAAAGTGCCCCTCCTCGCCCTCCTCCTCCTCAAATCTCTTGACCGAATAAAAAATGTCATGTTTTGGGTTCATTCGGTCACGTTTATTACGTTGCTTATAGTGCGGATAATCTACGGTGTAGGATTAATATAATAAAAAATATTTCTTGAAAGATCATCGTGTTCTATAGAAGCCTTTGTTTACAGAGGAAAAGCCCGAGTAAAGTCAGAGTCTACAGAGACTGAAGTAAGAAATGGGTGGAGTAATAGAGGGCCTTTGTAAAGTAGGGCTGGAACACTGAAGCAAGACTTCAGTGAATCGTATATACGAGATTAAATTAATAAATGTTGTCACTTTGTTTTGGGTTGTGCTGTATGTGTACTATATGTGGTTTTCGCACCTATCTTGAAGGGGCGGGGATATAAGGGGGGTAAATGAAGACATATTCTGGAAAATTTTAGGAAATCATTTTAGAATGTATTTCACGACGCATATGAGGAAGCATTTGTGGATGTATATTGCAATGGGAAGCATTTGTAGGAAGTATTTTAGATTAATTTTGTTTTTAAGTTGTAGGGTAGCTAGTAAAAAAAAAAGTCACTCGGAAAAGAAGAGACAAAAGAATGCCAAAAAGGATCGAGTGACAAAAGGGATAAGCATTACTAACAATGAACTAGTAATAGATATAGGCAAATAAGTCTGATTATTGATAGGCGATATTTAAAGGAACAGATAAGTTTAGCTTCTTTCATATATGCACTGAGCTTCTTTCATATAGGCACTGAGACACGCATTTGTAAAGCAACGACAATATATTCAGTAGCTTTGATATCTGGACGAACATGATTTGCAGGACGCGTGATTAAAGTAATCAGTACAATAGTTGTTACGCAAAAGGCCATTCAAATACTGAAACTTAGATATAATGACTTAAACTTAGGTCATATCGAAATATTTATGTTTTTTTTAAGATGTTTTAAATGGTTTGCTTAGAAAATCTCTCGGTGCAAACTGAATCTATACAAGGAACGTTGACATGCTAAAAGAATATTTCACCTGCATTAAATGTTGAATTCTCATATATTATGATACATATGAGTTGTGCGTGTGTTCTATTCAAGTTACTGTAAGATACACGCTGGTCAAATATTTACGAGTTGAAACTTGTAGAATAGTTGTTGCGACTATATCAAATTATTTCTTTTATCACACGATTGTAACTTCGCATTTTTGGAAAGGGTTGAACAAGATATTGAGTGTTTATTTGAAACGGTGTATACTGGGCTCATCACTTTGTGTCTTGAGTATGACATATGAGTTAAGTTTTACTGAGTCGAGTAAAGGGATTACAAAGAGGTGTTGAAATTTGATGTTGAGAATAACAGAGCATTTAATTATGTTGGTTTTTGCTCAGTTTGGTTCCACGAGTTATGTAGCCTCTTAGTCATAACGTTATGAGTGCACCTCCTTTGATAATTCCCCTACCTCACTACATTTACATCAGCTTCCTTACCCCGAACCCGCCAACAACCCCCCCCCCCCCCGCATCTGACAATGGTAACCTAATGCCCAGGGGAGTCTGTTCTAGCATCTCCTGCTACACATAAACCTCTGTCTTTAAGTTTGCAGAATTCTGCCTTTTGGACCTGCTGCCAAGTAGCTTTAACAGCTGGAGTGACATACAACCTTTGAACACGTAGAAATGTTGTGTTGCTTACAAAAAAAACTTTGGACACTTTAAAATACAAGGCAATTTTAGAATAATTGTTTCCTGAAATGGTTACAGCTGACGAATATTGAATGTTACCTGTAAAAATACCACAAAATCTGTTTTGTGAGTACCATTTTCCACACACATGGCCATCTTCACACTTCCAAGAAAAAATAAGTGCTGTACCAATAGCACTCCATTGATAAGATATGATTTTAGTACAGTTTGTGTGTGTGCAGTACTCTCCATGTATTAACTTCAGTAGTTCTAACAATTTGTTTACAGATACTATACATTTCTCTTCCTCAATTATATCAAAATTTTTCCCTGAGGGGCAGTTATCTGGAAGAGACTCTTCACTCTGTATTTCTGAGGAGTCCATCTCAAGCTCTGGAGGAAACACCTCACTCTCTACAGTTTCATTTGGGAGTAATTGTCTGTGAAAACAAATCCAAAAATTCAGTCAATAGGTATATTGATATATTATGGAAGCCTATTTGCATCAGTACTGTGGGAACTGTTAAGTAAGTGCAGAGGCCCAAAATTCAGTCATGGTTTTTTTTTTTTTTTTGGGTGGGGGTTGGGGGAG
>JAIPMN010015220.1:0-16393 GCA_020650975.1 Apostichopus californicus
GTTAATATTTCACAGTGTATATAAAAATTTAATGTAACGCTCAACAATTATTAAAGGGATGTGCTACTCAAAATTTTCAAATGTGTCTGTGATATTTCACATAGGAAGATTGTTCTTTCTGAATATTGAAACATTTTGGTCCTTATGAGTGAATGACATGGTTGATGCCCACAGGGGATCGCTACAAATCTTTTCTGGTTCTCACTTAATTCTTGGACAAATTTTACTTACTCGCTCTACATTAATCAGATAGTTATTTTGAATTTTGAGCAAATTGTATTGCAAAGAATCACAAACCTAATTGGCTTCCTGGTTAATGAATATAAAACTGGTCATTATGTTATGGTAAGTGAATGAATGTGGTATGTTTGCTGGATTAGTCATGACTTTCTGCAAAGTTATAAACACGGAGGAGACACTGAAAACTGAGGGAACATTCAAGGCAATAAGTGAACCATGATGGTGATTTCCCTATTCTACTGCATGCTAGGAATGGTTGCTAGTACTTAATTAAATGCTAGATAATTTAAAGGGAAAAAATACTGGACATTGAACAAATGTCTGACCATTCATATCTTCTTAAAATTTGGAATTCCTATGTCTTCTCTATGTCTTCTCTATGTCTTTAATTTTTCTTTAATTTCGACCTTCTCTCCTTCGTACCTCTCCTTTTCATTTGGAATTTTCACTGTATAATTCATGGGGATAATCAAGGAGCCTGCACAATTCCCTAAGGTTGAATATATTTAGTATTAATATGCCAGCTCTGCTGTTTATCCATTTGGGATGTATAATTTAGTACCTAATCAATGTGGAGAGCTTTAAAGGAATATTTACAGTATTTGCAATTTCATGATTTCATAGTTCTGATAGCCTTTATCATTTTTGGGATCATAAATTCATTCTTTGTTAATTATGAATATGAAGTATACCATTCTGTAGGACTATATATTACAAACTTATTCACTTTGTATGGTAATGCCTCCAATGATTTGTGGTGAATTTATTTCCTTGTTGTTCAATAGAACCAAAGAATGAAATATGAAATATCTTGGAAGCTTTTCCTTGCCTTAACTAATTGACACACTTAAAGCTGCCTATCAAAAGTAAAAGCTCAGTGGTTAGTATATTGAGAAGTACAGCATGGCTATGCTAGTTTAAAGGTACTTTGTCATGCTGAGAGATATGTTACAGCTCATGGAAGCTTAATACTACAGGTGTATGTGGCAGACCCATGTAACCTCTTTATGTACTTCTTTGAGTTACATTAATAACACACATAATCATTTCATCACATACCAATCTCAGTTCTAATGTGTTTTTGACTGATTTTATGACAATTTTCACTCCATTGATACCTTTCTCTGCCTAAAATGATTTCAAAAAGATGAGTGCATTCAACCAATATGTGAAAACCACCTCTTGATCCCCAGTGGAGGTCATAGGGTGTGGGGGGGGGGATGGGCTTTACTAGGAGCATCAATCCCTACAAGATTGTTTGTCCTAGCTTCAACTTGTGACTGATGTGAGTTGATATTTCCCAGACAGAAAATTTCCATTTCATAGCTGTAGACATGTTTGTTTACCCATGTGAAACTATTTTGCCTAGGACACCACAATGTTAAATTACAGTGTAAGCTGTGGTACATAACTCCCTGACCGCATACATGACTGCCTAGAACTCATATGTCGTTAATGTTTAACTAAATTATCACAACCCATGTTTAGTAAAGACTTGTGCTTTGCACAGAACACCTGAAATACAACGTCCCTTGATCTTACCCATGTAATTAAAGCTAAAACAACAAAACATGATGCAGGAAATAATGTATCCGGTTTCGCAAAATGCAAGAACGGGAAACATGCTACAAGTGCAACAAAGTATACATATGTATCAGTGTTTATACACTTAGGAACCATAGTATTTTTTAAAAATATTTTATATATTTATTTTATATTTTATATAAATATATGTTTAACATATATATTTTGAGTTGGTTAGCATCATGTTTGATCTCTATAGAGTAAGGCAAAATATGTCACCAAAACAGAACTAGTATTGTTCGATACAGGTGACAAACACCTACAGTGGACTAGACCTTCCTTATCGGTTTCGAACTTCTGGACATACAATCAGCATCCATAGCCTAGTGGTTAGGGAGTCCGCGTACAAAGCGGGAGGCCCGGGTTCGAATCCCGGTGGAGGCTGGAAATTTTTTCACTGTTCTTGATTTTCCATCTCACTATGATTTCAATTATATAGTTAGATACATATTTTATAAATATACTTTATATTAAGATATTTTTTAAGTATTTATATGAGACATATTTTAGAGCCTTCAAAACTGCTACACATAATTTGATTACTTAATTATTCCTGCCATGTGTTTTTGGGGGATATTCTGTAATGTAAATTGTGAAAAGCATTAATTCAATCACCATGGGAATTGGTAGTCTTACCTACAGTATTAAACAGATTTGATCTTGGAAGGTGCATTAATAAGGGTGCGAAAGAATGACACATCTTTTGTCACCATTTTTCTTTTTTTTTAAACACATATATACTTTTCGCATAATTTACCAGACGAGCATTATACGATTCTAATTCCCTTTTTGCAAAACAATATTTCTACTTTTATCACAGTAAATTCAAGATTGTAACAGCTTGATCAGTTTGTGTAGTGGATGGCATACAGTACCCTAAGCGAGGTTTTTCGTGTACAGAATGCAAAAAAAAGTCAATCGTACGCCAACCTTATATGGAATGACCCACATCTGACTGTATCGTCAGTTGCACTGCTAGTGTGGATGTATATCATGTGTGAGAAATGGTGTCGATGATTCATTACCAGAATATACAAATGAACCCCTTGAAGCCACCACACATGGCATGTCACATCGATTAGAAATGTTGCTTGGGAAGCTCAGTGCAGCTTTTTCCATCTCAATAAGACAGTACTTAGTCATTCAGCAGACCTGCCAACCAGTGTTTAACAAAAATAGGGAGATCTAGATTTAGTAAGCTAGAATAAAACAAAAGGAGAATTGGACAAACAAGCTTAGTTAAGTCAAAAACAAGTTTCAATAGTGATATGAAACATAGAAACATTTACATACATAGGTAATTTGATAGATACATAGAAACATTTTGGGATTTTTTAACAGAACAACATAATGTACAATACTTTGAAAACAGTATAATGCTTACAAAACACAACAGCTCTTCTTAGACCACCTCCTCAGATTCCTGCTTAGAAATGTAATCGTTTTGTTTCCATTTCTAAGCTTGCTATTTCTTTGTATCAATTACATAATTGTAGTCTTTTTTCTTTATTTTTTTATATTTTTTATATCTGTTCATAAAAGTAAAAACAAATCTTGAATCTTACATAAGCATTTTACATACTTGAAGAAAGAATAGATTTTCTCCACCTTCCTAACACAGATTAAAACATATGTTACACGTTATCCATTTTCTGATCGCTATTAAAATATGTAATGCAAAGCAACACTGTGACCAGGAACAATGATATTCCTTGAAGTTAATTGCTAGAGGACGTTTTGTTTGTTTAGTCTGACTTATATTATATTAAAAAGGAACCTATATGGGGAGTAATTTAGTAATATCAAAATGAAAAATTTAGCAAATTGCTACACAAATTACAAAGATGTAGCAGTTTTTGTGCACAGATCACCATAGTAAAAGAAGTATTGTATGTTTGGAGAAGAAGTCCATTAACTTCAAAACTGCTACACAAAATGTAAACACTATTCCCTAGTATGGCATACTGTTAGCAGAAGATCACTATCAATTCATATTCAACACTGATTGTTAAAGGTATGCTGTATTGGCCCCAAATATGCTAGATATTCAAATATGGTCACCTTTGATCAAAATTCTTCCACTGTTTTTATTACAACCTTGGAGGAAATTGTCCTCACTGGGACATTCAGTCATCTTGTGTGCTCATGTAAATTGTCTGAGAACAATTTGGAGAGTAAAGACCTCCAGGAAAGTACTTTTTGCTATAATTTGGGGCCTATACTGTCTACCTTTAAATACTGAAATATCCCCCTGGGTGAAATGTTTCATCTAGTAATAGTACTACGCAAATTGGAGCAGATTATGTGTGATGAAAGTTGGTGAATCATTTCTTCCACACTTCTATCATGAAGTGGATAAAGTGCATGTACGGTATTATAATCTGTAACCCCAAGCTATTTTTTTACCAATCTGAATGCAACTGTTCAGCATTTCCATTTTAGATTTGAAAACTGATTGTGTTTGACCAAGCATTATAAATCAATTAACGTTGCAGCAGCAACCTTTATCACTGGATGACAGGCTGTATAATGATTTAGAAGTTCAACGTGCTTTAAACTTGTGTTGAAATTATTTCTGTCAACATATATATCACAAAATCCAATAACCGTATATAATGGTATCAAAAGAAACAAAATTTAAAATTTGTAAAGAAGAAATAAGTAGAAAAGAGGAACTCATAGCGAAAGGGCAGGGAAAAATACAAGCGTTTTTTTTTCTCGAATACTTGAGAAACTGTATTGAGTCGTTCATCATATTTACTTCACTCGGCACTTACCTGTCTCCTCATAACCTTGGCACTCTTGTTCTATCATGCCTAGAGTGAACTGGTCTTTTTTTTTAGCACTATTCAAAAGTTTACTTTCATTGCACATTCTCAATGGTGAATCTTCATTAATGTTGCTCGTCATCCAACGACAGAGATAGGATTAATCACAAAATGAAGCTTAACTTGGTATACCAGACATGGCACGCTGATAAGAACATTATATAGTGTTTGCTGGTGTCCAAATTCATCAAGTTTGTTGTTACACTCTTAGGATTTTTTGGTTTTGGTTCCTTTCTGGAAGCAAAGCAACCTGTGCAAGTCAGGTTGGGGTGTGTCTGCGTGTATGACACTTTGTTGGATCCGCGGTAACTCAACAACGGAGTAATGGATATTTGTTATACTTGCTATGTAGATGTATTATAGTGAGAGGGTGTGTCCTATTGCTTTTGGCCTTGACCTTATAAATATTAATGAGGTTATATGGGGTCAAACGTAAAAATATTTACATTGCAACAATTCTGCAACCTTAAGTTGGATTGTAGTCAAACTTGGTATACAGTTGTTGGTTAATAGCTGGTACATGTAGGCCATCTGGTCTCCTACAAATTCCCTGCCCTCAAATGCACTTTGGGACACATTCTATGGGTACAAATTTGTTGGGCGCAATATTTATGGGACCATTTGGGCCCACATTTTTTGGGGTTCACTTTTTGGGGGTGGGGGGGAGGGGGGGAATATATATATTTGAGCAACTTTGTTTAGACCAAATATATTTGGGACCATTTAGTCTCAAAATGTTATCGGGCCCAATTTTATAGGAGGGGCCAAAACTTTATAATTGCAAAAAACTCCACAACCTTAAATTAGATTGTATCCAAACATGAAATTGTTGGTAAGTAGTTGGCACGAGTGGGTGTAAATATTATGATATTGGGTGATGATATACAATACTTTAATATTCCACTAAGCAATGAACAATAGTGCCTGTTGGCAAACAAAGAAAAAATTCATAGAAAGGAAAAGGAGATTTTCACATGGTGGAGTGAAAGGCTAAAACTGCAAGAAATTAGGAGCGATGAATTACACGCAGAAACTGAATGTGGTATGGATAAAAAAGGTTTATTGAGCTTAAAGCAAGTAAAGCATGTATACAATGTGCCATGTAGAGTCTATCTGAGCAGGTGAGGACACTTGGAAGTTGAAATTACAAGCCACAGTGCAAATTTGTATTCAAGCTGTGGACAGCAACACTTAATGAATGTGCGTTTCCCTTATGATGAAAACAGAAATTTCACTTTTAATTGAGAAACAAAAGATCAGAAAGGGCTATACATAGGGTCCATCTGTCAAAGCATCCTATCATAAGTCGACCCTTTAAACAAAACATTCCAAATTTCTTCCTTTGTTCTTTGTGATTTCATCTTGTCAGTCGCCTATAAATAAATGTGGTCGGCCCTTGATACAAACATATTCCAAGTTTCTTCCTCTTTTTTTTCCGATGTCATTTCATCTTTTCAGTCGAATATAAATAAATATGGTCGGAGAAAACACATGGCTCTGATAGTGTAAAGTTCCACAGGCTGCATTAGTAGAGCTTTGAAGCCCCCTGGGTCACCCATTTTCTTGTTGGGCCGCATTCCACCGTTTTTGCACACATGCTCTAAATGGCAAAATAAAATGCACTGTAGTCTACAGAACTGAGCAGGCTGTTTTCATGTTTATCATTGCCATATTGCTTTAATAGTTCATCTCCAGAAAGCCTGCCTGGATTGATAATTTACCGTTGACTTGATTGCAATTTAATCCTTTATCATTTTTCGTGGCAATCAAAGAAGATTCAAAAGGAATGAGGACAGAGAACCACACCAGAGTGAGAGATTAAACCACCGTTAAATTAAATCGCTCAGGTAATTTTGACTCGCGCAAGGAATTGGGGATCTTCAGGAAATGAAAGCAAATTTTGAGGGAATTTTGTAGAGGTAGGGTATTGTCTTTCATATCTATAGTAGCAATGCATGAAATAGTAATAAAAAAGGCATGTTGTAAATAGTATGAGGAAAAAGCGAAAGAAAACGTATAATAATAATTTACAAGTTACAATCGCGAGTTCCTGCTTGCAGGAGGATCTAAAATACATACAATACATACATAGATACAAGTTATACGTCTTTGTTGTAATCTGGCATGTGAGATGAAATGAAAATGCATGAATCATATATAGAGTATCGAGTTCCATTCTCGGGTTACGCACTAGAAATGCCATTTCGAAATAAACATTCCAGTAGAATACAGACACCTATTGGCAAGTTAAAATGGCTGTCTAGAAGCTAGTACAGTAGTTTTTTTTGTGTCTATAAACATACATTATAGATCTTCATATAAGGTTGTATGTGACTAGCAGTATGTGAAGAGGTACTGTAGAAAACTAATAAGTATCAGGCTGATTCAACCGAACTGGAGGATGAGATAATGCTGTGGCACCCAGAGATATTGTACCTTGTTGGGGCATGTATGGGCATAGGCGTAGGAGACTAGGTTTGGGGGGGCTGCACCCCCCCCCCAGCCCCCCGCCTCCTACGCCTATGTGTATGGGTAAGCTTGGCACTTGTCTTTAAATTTAATACCAATGGAATTAAAGAGATCATCTTTTAGGTGTAAAGATGGAACTGGTGGTTACTCGCTGTGGGCAAATTTATCACTGCTTATATATGGAGGAGTTTAACAATAAATTTCATTGCAGGATTAAAAGAGAAAGGGGAGGAAGAACTCAAAATTACAAATGAATTTTGCTAGTTGGTATATTAAAAGTAAGAACAAAATCTTGAGGCTATTTTGCTTAAAGATCTGTAGCAAGGACAGTTTTGTGATTACCTAATCGACCTGCCACGGTTATTAATCCACCTCAAGCTCTAAGATTAGCCTGCATAGCTTCTTAACACCATTAGGCTCTTTGTGTAAACACTGTGTGGAAATATGTTCATGTCTACAGTGTAGTTGATCATACAGAGTTCACACAAAGACCCTCATACAAGAAAAAATATGTTGCAAGTGTTGCAGACTAATTGGTAAAAAGAGGTCATTTTACGACCAGGTCAATTACGTAATCTCAAGAAACTTTTCGGTGATAGCGTGCTATAGTTGGGGTCTATACAGCAGAACCTTTAAATTACTGAACGATTGTATGTTGAAGTGTAGTTTCTTTACATTTTTTCTATTAAATGTGAAACTTGATGTGTCAGGCTATAGTGAATTTCTTTGTTATGAGATGATTTCAGTTTCAAGTACTGTAGTTGCCAGAACTTTATCAATATATACCTATGGAAACACTGCCTTAAGAAATACACTCCAAGGTCAATCATGGTCACTTATGCAGAAGACGCTGTCATATCGGTCCTAACAGAGCCGTAGATATCGCTCTGCCCCCTCCCAATGCCCCATCCACCTCCCCCTCCCCCTCCCCCATGAGTATATTGAATTATTAGATTCCAATTATATATACCTGAGGAATATTATCACGACCTGCGACAGTACCTCTCTTGGACACTTTCCGCAGATTTGCAATCTAAATTACACTACGTTGAATCATCAATAAATAATGAGAAAAGAAAACTTGTAATTTTATATTTTTCTTCTTATGTATGCCTGTGTAGTACAGTATCAATGCAATTGAATCTCTATAAGAAATCATTTAATTCGAAAATTCAATAATAGAGAGTGAACTGCTTAATGTGTAACATATGTAATGTATATATTATTGTTGTAGTAGAAGTAGTAGTAGTATACTGAGCTGTCCTGCCAAAGGAGTTTGATTAATACTATTAAAGCGAGAACGTGATTATGAAACTTAGCTCAATACCGCATCCTCTCGAGATCGTGTTTCTAAGTCGATAACAGTTCTTAATGATGAATAGAGATGAGATATATTCTCATCATTCCTCATCTGTTGTCGTCAACTCTGCACCTTCATCAACAGCCCATGGTCATGATATTGTCCTTCACCCTCCAGATGAAGGCATAATGAACAGTTGATTATATCTTTGACCGTAGGGAAAGCGTGCTGGCAGATGGTTTAGTCATAGATACAGCGTTTAATGAAACAATTGAACCGTAGAAACCATATGGCTGTTATAAACTCCGTGGGATCATCATTGAAAAATTACGATGTAGGCTAACAGTTATATTTAGAATCATGGTTGGATACTGTACATCCTCTGGTATGCTGTTCAGGACTTACTACTATACAGTATATTGATTCAAGGAGTGCTGAGTGTCGTGCAATAACTACAGTATAATTGAGAAGGAGCATCATTTATTACATTTTATCAATTCAAGTGTATGTAACCTCCAAACTCGTTTCCAGCCAGCCTCCTGTACCTCTTTCCCCTCTGTCCTGTCCTGCCCTGCCCCCTGGGCCTTTCCCGACTTCCCTTCCCCTCTACTGCCTTCCTAATGATTCCTTATTGGTTTCCAAATTCAGCTAATCAATTTTACTGCCAAGTTAAATTCCAAGGGGAATTTCCAATGCTTTCATCCTGTTGGTTATAATGTGTTGCTAGAGGTATCTAGTGTTTAATACTTCCTCCAATGTTATAATCAGGTAGGCCAATCTTAAGTGCATTTCAACTCAATCACAAGGCGTAAGTTATTTATTTTACTTTCGCCATAAAAATATCACTTCCTCCCTTTTATGTTAGATCTTTCCAACACAAAGTACATTAATTTCTTATAGTTCAGTAAAGAAGTTTATTTCTACATGAATGTTGCTGGTTTGTGAGTGTCATATTGCATCAGTATATATATATGCAGGGATGTGCCCACGCTGGGCGGCACTGGGCGGCCCCGCCCAGCACTAAAAATTACCACCCAGCACTGCTTTAAAAATCGTGAATCCCGCCCAGCACTATTTTCATCTAAAATCCCTACATTCCTAACAATATATTCAACATAAATTGAAACAAAAATTAAAAAATGTAAATTGTTAGCAAAACTAGTACTTGTGTATGTGCTTAAAAAGTTACACAAGTGCCAGCATTTGGCATCTGAGCACCTTCAACAATCTTAGACCCCTCCCCCAGGACGGCGATCAGTATACCCGGCACCCAAGAAATCCCTGTATATGGTACTGTATACATTTTGCAGACCTGTAGTGAGTCTGCACTCATACTAATAATCTAGCATAGTTGCCTGTACCTGCACTTGTCCTCATGCAAGGATTTGTACATGTACTGGTACTAAGGACAATTAACAGTGTATTTTAGACACTAGGGCAAAATTAAAGGCATCGAAGACTCGCCCTAAACTGCATGCCGCCCTCTGAACAAAAGTTAACTTTCTGTTGCTTGCAAGTGAAGTTTTCTTATTGTCACTACAAAATGCAGACAGGGATGAAACGTTACACCTTGTTATCTTTTATCTGGACCTGAGATCAGGGAGTTCCATAACAACTCCCTGCTGAGATGTCCATCGCTGCTATGTACATTGTGTTGTGGGTATAGACCGTAGTTGCATGTATTGACTGTACACTAGTGTCTAATTACCGACGGTAGCAAGCTGTGTGTGTATTTTCTGTGATCAATGGTGGTGTCTAACACATCTGTTACACCTCACTCGAAACTAGGTCAGATTACCGGCATCAGACATTTCTTTATGCGCGAGTCTTCACTCCTTTAATTAAGGTACTCGTACTTGTGGGCTGAGGACCTTGTATTCCTACTCATGCCAAGGGGAGTTTTACTTATACTCATACTCATGCTGTTGCACTCATGCTACAAGTCTACCAATCTGTGATAAATTGGCATTGCTAGTTTAAAGTGCACTTCCTTCATCATAATATGTTGATCCTAGCAGGATCAAAACTTCAGGCCCCCTTACTTCAGGCCCCCTTACTTAAACACATTCTCTTACACAGGCGCTTTAGTGGATTTAAGCAGTTTGCTTAAACAGTTTTGTTTTATTTCGATCGTAATATGTTCGTATAAAAAGTGCCACCATACCTGTGCAAATATTTAATGTCCATTTCCAGAGCTTCCAGTCTGTTTTTACTTGTCAAAGAGAACTATATTTGCTGAGTAATTTTGTTAATTTAGAGCTATTGATTAAATCTTGTCTTTTGTTTACATTCAACCATTGACATATTTTACTGCCAAATGCAGACATGTGTGTGTTTTAACACTAATGCTGCCCGGTCTTTTACGTCACTACTGCATTTGATAAGGTACAACAGATTGTAACTCAATGACAGATTTGATTAACTTTCACCAATTTTTTTCTTTTTTCTTTTTGCGTAATGTCCTCAGGTTCCAAAATTTAGGCAATTTGCTTGCTGAATATGGCAGTGGAGTTTGCTGTTTGGGAGTAGAAAAATATAGGTAGTGGCAATATTCTCCCAGTAGAGATTATAAGAAATTAAACATTCTTGGTTACTAGTTGTTCAACAATCCTCAGTCAAATAATCAGCATGATTTCCTTACAATGATGATGATTTTCATATAAGCCCTGTATTACTGCTTATTATCAGCAAATATTATTAGACTACCCTCAAAAGCTTGCACATGCAGTTACTGATGTGTGTTGTACTGTTTTTACTTCTTTGTTGTTGTTTTATTGTGGGGAGGGGGGGGGAGGTTGGGTGTGACAAACTGTGTAATAACTGAAACTTGTTGCTGTTTCGGTTGATCTGTGTTAAAACTAAGTTAATGAGTAAAGAGTTGGCTTCAGTTTTTGTTGCACATGTAGCATATTTAGCCGAGCTTTGTTGGCTTTTCATATGGTTTATAGAGAAAGAGATCAGGAAATAGGTTCTTGCTCGTATTCCTTGTTTTTTTTTAAAAAAACTGACCCTTTTCAAAGACAGGATATCCCATGCTTCTTTTAAAGTATAATAAATTATATGAAATTTGAAACTAAAATGAATGTGTTGTTGACTGTAATAACGGATGTTTAAATATGTCAAAACTGCATGATTTACTGAATTCACTGAAAGAATGAAAGTGCTTTGAATGCATATTTGATGAGACCTGCATACATGTATTCAGTGACTTGGTGGAGAGTGATTTATGGCTTGATGAAACAATTATGAACAGAATAGATTTGCAGTAAAAAATCATGTCCTCAATTCAAATTCAATATTGAACAGACTGCAGTCATATTGTTGACATTGTGGAGGTGCAAATTGTCTGTTTCAATTTGCAAATTAAATGTTCCATCAAGATTTTAATACTTATTCATTAATATAGTATGTTCCATATGTATTTTCGATCCTCCTGCAAGCAGGAACTCGCAAAGAAACCTCAATGGCTTATCAAACCCGCAAGCTGACCGAAGTCAGTCTCTTACATTCATATTTAACGTCCATGGTTATGAATTGTCAACTGTCAATAACTCTGTAACTGGACGACATACATTAATCTTGGAGTGACTCGAACCGGGGACCTTATGATTGGAAGGCACCAGCATTAACCACTGAGCTAACACTCCTTAAATTCAATATGAGCCAGTTAGGACAATTTCCTAAATACTAATACTACTTTATGCTGTTCTCTCACATCATGCTTCAAAGCACTCATATTGACAGTATGAACAATTCCAAACCTTTATTTGATAGAAACATTCATATTCAGTGGCGGAGCGTCCATACAGTCAGGAGGGTGGATGCCCCCCCCTGACGGACTCAAATGGACTGCTGGCGCCCTTTTCAGCTTTTTAACCACTTTTTACTTATTCGCGATTATTGACTTTTTTATTGCTTTTTTATGACATATTTCTGCCAATATATGTGTTGGCAAAAAGTCGTCCCCCGGATGTGGTATTGTTGGCATTTACAGGTCCAGAATTTACCTAATAGGCACAACAGGCATTGTGTCAGGGCTACGAAAACATGAGCACTC
The DNA here is from genome assembly GCA_020650975.1 of Apostichopus californicus. Taxonomy (NCBI): domain Eukaryota; kingdom Metazoa; phylum Echinodermata; class Holothuroidea; order Aspidochirotida; family Stichopodidae; genus Apostichopus; species Apostichopus californicus. The sequence goes on from JAIPMN010015220.1 coordinate 12,479, forward strand.
ACAAAGATACCACAGGGATTGTGATGAAGCGCATGTACTTTCTACACCCATATAAACTTGTCACAAATGGCGATGACACCTATTTATTCTTCGTTTATCTGCAAATTAGCAAGGCCCGGAAAGGGTAATTTCCAGCGATCTAGGGAGTATATTTACTCAAAAATTTCCGGCGATCTATGGAGTATCTTTATTCAAAAACTTTCTGTACGCTCCGCGCCAACCTGAAGTGGCGCTCCGCTTAGATAGTGTCGGTGAAAGCGCCCCTACAGACCATTCTCGCACCCCGCCCTGACCAATACCCCTAGCTCCGCCACTGTTCATACTGCTCACACTGTCAGTACGAGTGCCTTGAAATATCCAGGATATGACAGTACAGTGTAGAAAACATTGTCACAACGGGGGTGTCCATAAAATAAACTAACAATAACACAGCTCCTATTTACTACCATTATGTTAATATTTCCAAGAAAGATTACCGTGCATTATAAAACTACATCATATACATAATTAAAGTATGTCCTGTGTACGTGTGCTGTTTTTAAGGGTTGTCAATGTCAAAGGTCACCCTGGAATATACTTTATCATTCACTATTTCACTAAAGTTGTCATGAATTTAGTTCAGATTTTACTTTTACAAATACAACAAAATAGTGGATGAAGTTTGTATTCCTGTGGCTGACATTCCCAGTGCATTACATGTGATAAATCAAATTTTTCTCTCCAGTTGTGTGTACAGAAGATTTTATGACCAACAGGATGTGTTTACCAATCAATTTATGATAAACATTTATCACGAATGTTGAGTTTTTTGGCAGCAAGCATTTATTTGCCCGCAGGCTAGAATGATTGAATTTATAAAGAATCTGTATGCTTGCGATATTGTACTATCAATAAGGGAGTTGTATGTTTACGTACATGTTTTTGAACGACGACGATTCGAAGGAAGAAAATACACCATTCATGTTGGATTTTAATTCTGTGGGGTTAAATTTTTCCTTTCAGATTTAAAGCGCAAAGCTGTCCAGAGTTGAACAACCGAGACAGGAAGCCAAGTGCTGTGCTACATTCCGGTTGGCTCAGATTTGTTCTACATGTTACAGAGAGACATCTGTCATTCATCAGGGAGGCGCTGAGAGGAAGATTAATTCGGGTGTCTCAGCTAAGATGAGACAGTTTAGGAAGAAACTGTCTCTAAAAAATCTCAAGAGATGTGAGTTTTATATGTGACAATGAGACATGACTATCTCTCACATATGTACTTTTTGAAAACTTCTAGCAATTATAGTGAGCTATAACTTGGGGCCTATACAGACTACCTTCAATCATGTACTGAACAGTTAAACAATCATCTAAAGCTGTTTTATAGAGTGGGCAATTTCCGAATTTCCGTGGCCACCACCAGTACTTCACTTTGTAAATCTTTTTGGCGTCTTGCCTTCACATAATGAAGGCATGGTTCAGATGCAGTTACTGCATCCATCACACACAACTATGAGGCCTAGCTTTTCTGGGGAATATTGCAAAACTGCATATATTCCTACCACACCAAGAGATGGCACATTATTAAGAGGATATGCTGAAAAATGTTCAACATTCAACATAAAAAGTAAACTTAGGCAGTATTCTATAAGCCAACAAAATGTATTTAAAGCAGAGAACCACTCAGCAGCCATGCCCAGTGGATATGACAGATCAACCGTTTTATCTTCAATGAAATGCATTCTTTGTTATGAGAGTCTTCTATTGCTATTGGTTTATGGAAGGATGGTTTCACTTAAATTCCAGTGAGATTAGAGACAATTGAATTTATTGTTTGGTGATGATATTGGGAACTTTTGCAGATCTATGTGGATATGGACAAAAATAAAAGATTGCTATTATTAGATGAAGTTATGGCTTTAAACTGGAACAGGAAGTTCAAACAACCTGTTCTTTTGTTTGTTATAAAATGAAATACTTCCTTCCTGCCAGCCTGCCTTGGGGATTTCAAAACCTCTTCCCTGGTTGATAAATTGAACAGGTTCGGAAGGAAAGTTGAGTGATTCTTCTACTTTTAAAGAAACCCAACAAATAAAACTGTCATGGAAAGGTGACTGTTTAATCTCCTCCGCTTTGACATTTGTTTACATCAGAATGTAAACAGTAGTAACCCCAGTGAGGACATTTGTGTTTACTAGTAATGGCCTCTCATGTTATGTGTTCCATATTTCCCCATATGTTTGAAAAGTTAAACAACATAAATTTTGAACTGACCAGACAGTGATACCAACTATGGTGCTAAAAAGATGTAAACACAGCATTCTTTGAAACTGCATTTGGAAGAAACAGTTTTTGGTGAAAGGGTAGGTTTGTCTTTTATTGCATAAATAGTCTAGGATGGGTAATTCTCAAGTGAATTCACAATGGGATCCTTTGAATGGCCATGGTGTGATACAAGATAAATGCTATTGATATCTGGAGAATTATAAAGCAAATGAGGTGTGTGGTCAGCAGTGAGTGGAAAGTGGTACAAATGCATGAAGAGGGCAGGGGGCGGGGGGGGGGGGAGGTGTTTGAAGACAGAAATTGGAAGGGAGATGTCCATAATTTGAAAAGTCATTTGAAGGAAACTTCCATCACATAGTAACACAACAATTGTAATTCAAATAGATATACACCCAAAGCCTGGAAATATGTTTTAAGAGTAAATTGTAATTTTGGTTACTTGTCTTGGTCTAGCAATTGATGAGTACAAGAACCTGTTAGTTGTTAACAGAGGTCAAAGACAAGGGCAGAACCAGGGGGAGGGGGAGAAGGGGGTTGGAGGGACAACCCCTCCTTATGTCGAAGGAGAAAACCATCAAACAAAAATGTTATAAAACAATATAAAATGAACCTGATCTGAATTACACAAAATGCCTGACATTTCTGGTATATTGGGGGGAGGGGGGGGGGGGAATGAGGCATGTAATGACCTCAGTTGAACAGAAACTGAATCATTTCTGGCATACTGACTGCAAGAAATGAGTTTTACGTCATTTCCTCTTGTTTATCGATATTCATGTTAATGATGGAAACACATTTAACAATGTTAATCCATAGATTGTTGTAATGCTTTTAGTATAGTGGCTACACCACCATACTGATTGCATGCGTTGCTATGCAACTCTCTTCATTTCCCAGGGTCACCACGTGACCTTTAACATCTTCATTTTCGAACTTCATCAAACTGATGTATTCAGATTTCAAAATGGAAGGGATAGATGCTCATTTCTTCTCAACTCTTTGGGCACTAATTTTGTGTCTTCAAATTTGTCTGATATTGGGGTAGTTTCTGGGGCTTTTGCCCCCCGGGGCCCCAATTGGGGCTCTGCCCCTGTACCCTGCCAGGGGCCCTAACACGGGCCTGTGAAACTTGTGATTTACATTCTTTGTGCATCATCTATGCACTTGGTTCACTCCACCCTAACATAAATGAACGCTTTTTTCTAAGCCTGATGAAGATTGGTTTCAATGCATTAGTAGTTAATTCCTACAAAGACCTCTATTCATATTTGGTTTTATTCTTTTCTTCCCTTTTCTCCTTTACAGCATTCAGTCGAGAAAATGCTTTGGGAGATGAAGGTCATGGAGTAAGTTTCTTAATCACAGAATCACAGCGACCTGGATAATGATCAGTGTTTCTGTTTTGATTACCTGGTTTTCAAAATTCATACTCAATATCTCCTAATTTCAAAATGTGACATTGTTGTCTCAATCCTTCTTCCAAATCATATTGCTGTAGTACCATAGGCGTAGGAGCCTAATTTGATTTGGGGGGGGGGGGGCTCTAACGACTTGCCTGAAAATTATATTCTAAAAAATAAATACATTTAAAATAAATAAATAAATTCTCAGCATATTGCCCGAATTTTCACATTTTTTGGGGGGCTACAG
>JAIPMN010015224.1:0-24904 GCA_020650975.1 Apostichopus californicus
TGTCAATTGTCAACAACTCTGTAACTGGACGACATACATTAATCTTGGAGTGACTCAAACTCGGGACCTTATGATTGAAAGGCACCGGCGTTAACCACTGAGCTAACACAGTACTCCTAACATTATTACAACATTATTACAACGTTAACACGTTATTACAACGTTAACATTATTACAACGATAACTCCTAACATTATTAAACATGGTTTCATGTCCCGCATTCATGAGGAGAAATGATCTCATTTGGAGGGAAAATATCCACCCATCTAATAATTGAGACTTTTTGCTCCAGAAAACCCTAACCCTGCAAGGGATGGGATTATGATGACAAGGTCAAAAGAGCTAAGTCACTAATACTATAATTCTAACCTTAAGTGCAGTAAACTAAACTTAAATAACTCAATCTAAAATTAACTAAATAAAACTAAACCTAAACTTAACTGTACTAAAACTTAAGTTTTCAGTTCAGAAGAGTAATAAACCTCTACGTATGTTCAGTATATCATTACAAAACTGCGGCTATTTGCGAGAGTTTGTTAGAACTGTTTACAGCCCTGACGTATGTTTTTTTTCCCCTCCCACATACCTCTCCCTATCCCCCTTCCTCATCCATCCCACTCACCTTTCTTTGTCATCCCCCCGCTCTCCCCTCCCCTCTCCCCAAAAGATTTTCCCTGGTTATCCCTTTTCCCACATGATTTTCCCCTCTCCCTCTTTACCCTCTTATTCCAAGAGAGGACAAGAACAGATCAATTTCCTTTCTTCACGGTCTACAGGTCACTCCTGAGGTGGAGACGGAAGGATGGGAGTATGCGACAACGTTTTTCAATTCTCGTTACCAAGCCTCCGAGAGTAAGACGGACATGGTGCGTAGGAGGAGGTGGCACCGTAGGATGGTGGCACGCTCTCCCAGGGCGTCCGTCAACTTTTCTTTGCTCCAATCGGTGAGTTTTTGTAAATGTCATGCTCTGCTTCCTTTCTGGCGAGGTCTCAAATTTGGTGTGTTTGGTGGCACAGATATAAAGCACACAATCCTAACCTAAATCGTAATATTTTTAACCGTAATCTGTTGTAGTAGTAATTAGGTGCACTCAAACACGAGGTGTGAGTTGACAAGAACATGGATACATGTTTATATGTTCGTTTGTAATCGGTTCAGCACTACTCACTTCGTTTCACCTTATAGAGCAGACTTTCTACCGTACGTGGTATTTAACCATCATGCCATTTCTGTCACCTACGTACGATGACATTAAAGGAACCCAAGGGTAAATTTGGCAGGGGGGGTGTTGGTCAGGTTAACATCCTTAGTTTTGGAAGGTTTTAGGAGGATTGGGGATGGTGGGCAACTTGAAGGAGGGTCATGATGGACTACCATTTTGGAAACAATACTTTCATACTGTCAACTGCCGGAATAGCATGGGTACAGAATGACTGGATGTAACTTCTTTTTGTGTCCGATAAAAATCGGCAACATTCTATCTGTTCAAGTCCCTGTAGTAAATCAAAGTGTACAGTGAAGGATGAAAAGACAGATGTGGCATGATATTTGAGGTGAATTAATTCTTACTTTTTTTAATACAGGAAAATGATTCAGATTAATAATTCCAAAATAAACAAATATGATTTGACAAAGATCTCTCTTGGTCTTAATTTTCTTCCTTATGAGTTCTCATTTCTTGGATTTGAGATATTAGGGACTGCTGTGTTTAAACTATCAAACTTCTTTCTATTCTCCTTGTTTGCTCCTGTACTAAGCTGTGCAATTGACATATATCCCTATTTGTGGAGGAATTTGAATTTTAAGGTATTCGTCCCATTTAGCCAGTGTCTCATCAGCAATGGTTGAATAATTGATTTGACGCAATGAAAGCGTTGACTATTAATGAGGATTAGGCATTAACATTAGGACGTGAGTTTGTTAAACAATCGGACAGACATACAGACAGATGGACAAAGGTTGAAATGGAAGCAGTTGACCAGGTTTCTACCAGGGGCGCGACCCCGTATACCTCAGAGTAAAGCGGGAAGGGCTCAGTGCCTCCCTCTCCTTCCCCTTCCCACCACTGTCAGAAGGAATATTTCTATCTATCATCTATGCGACAGACGTTTTCTACTAATTGTGAATATGATTCTGATATTACTGTCTCATCTGGTACAGGTTTTGGAAAGAATATTATCGTCCCGCCGAGAACGGCATGCGTCAAATGACAGTCGCGTAAATTCATTATTCACGTAAAAAGCAAGCGCAGAACTTAGGCAAATATATATCTGTTAAAATTAAAAGAAACTTGTTAAGAAGTTTTAGTATATCATAGAAGTGAAATTTGATGATAAAGTGAATAAGCAAACTTCATGTCTATAATTTTATTATAGAAATTTGAGGCATTATTGCAAAATGGGTCCATATTCATATTGATAATGCATGTCCCATTTAACCCCCAAAGTATAATATTCAACTTATAAACAAGCACAACAGTAAAAAGTCATGTTTTTGTTGTTGTTTTTTTACATTTCTGACTGCAAGTTCTTTGCCTGATGCTTGTTATAAACTCTCACGGCACATGTGTACTACATCAAATTTACCGGCAAATCTCATTGATGTGCTAACACTTGCTTCATATAGACACCTAGGCCTGTTTTGGGAAATATTAAAGTTTCAACCATTTCTCTTCTGTATATTTATTGCTGTAGGCCTATTTACATCAATATATCGGTAATGAATCCAATCAGGAGGCCAAGGTCCCCCCCCACCCCACCCATCCTCCCCCATCTGCCCTTTGAAAATAACATTTTTGGGACACTACATTATTTTTTATCTACAAACCTAATTTTTGTGGTAATTTCTGAGCTTTAATCCCCTCTTCTGAGAAACCCTGGATCCACCATTGAACATGATATCACCGCTTCTGTTAACCTCTCGGCCCGTTTATGTTATCTCACGCATTTCCTACGTTGTATCATCTCTCTGCACAGAAATATGATAAACCTAGGGTGACAAAGCGGAGAGTAGCAAAGCCTCAAGGCAATTGGGGGATTTTATCTTGGTTCAAAAGGAAAATCGAAGATGAAGAAGTTGAAACACAGGACGTACGTTGCAGATACAATAATAATAATTAGCACCCTCCGACTCTCTTTCTGCATGTATTTGACTATAAAAGCACTTTGAAATAAAAAATAATAAAAAATTAAAAAACATACTTGGGGTATCTATGGGCTCACTCATCTCTTGGGTAAAAGCTCTAACTGACTTTTCTACCTCTCTGCAACGGTCTTTCCTGTTTATTCTTCACGATGCAAATAAATCACATCCGTAGAACAAACTCATAGCTGAAGGGGAAGGATTGCTTGTGCATAGGGGTGAGGAGGAAGGGGGGGGGTGGGGCGTGGGTTAGATTCATTTTATAAGAGATAACTGGTGAGTTGTGACTATTCTAAATCAAGACTGTAATGTTAGTAGCCTATATCTTCCTGCACTGCATTGCCGATCAATTGATATTGTTCGTAATGTACCTTTCACATCTAAGAATTTGTTTTGTACTTCATATACTGAACAAGGTCCTCTGCTCTGCACAGATTCACAGGACCAAACCGCTCATTTGACTTGTCAGGCACCGTCAATTTTTTTATATTGATGAAAGCGTCATAAAAGACCATAAATTTACAAAACAACTTGGCAGGGATAAAGGTTGTTTCATCAAATGTGTTTCTTGGTAGGATTTTTTGCCCTCAGATATTGCTGTTGTTTGATGTACATTAATTTTTAAAACATGGTGAAGAAGATGGACTCCTTCTTTTAAATAGTGCTTGTTTATGAGTAGAATAACGTCCTACATGTCATATATGACCAAAATTGGACCATAAAACTCCTTCAAGTCAAGTGTTCTAATCATCGCCCTCGAATTGGTGAAATTTCTAAAGCGTGCATGTTGGCCGCAATTGTTTCTCTGTCACGTAAATCCATTCTCTGGACGAACTTTGCTGCACCCAGATATGGCCGGGGTTCCTTAACATTGTTTTCGTGGGGAGTGGGGCATAGGGCGGGGAAGGAAAAGGGACAGGGAGAGGGGGCAAGGAAGAAGGAGGGTATGGAGAAAGTCCAGACGGACCTTAACCGGACAAAGAGAGATTGGAAATCTAAACGACTAAAGATAGACATCACCATGTTACAATTAGTACTTTATTTGTTGATTGAAACTTTTGCTTTTCCATCTGTCTTTGTCAATTCTGATTAAAAGGATTGAGTATATATTCTGGTAGATTTCAAAATAGATGATGGTTTATATCATTGATTCATCTGCTGTCTATTCTATTTATAATCATTGTCTTTATAATCATTGTCTTTTATGATAAAACTTTATTCTTTATCATCTTTTTGAATTTTTGCGATATTTCTGAAAGAACCAAAACTTTCTCTAGAGTAGAGTGGTATATGGACTAAAATTTCAAGATTTCTTTACTTTGAGCACCTCCCCCCCCCCTACCCTCTAACATCTCTCCTCATCTTTGATTGAGTATTTCCTCCCCTACTGCCCCCTCCCCTTCCTTTTTCCATAATTGCATATTTTCATTGTCTCTCATGTGACTTTTTTTGTACCACTATAAATTGATACACCTACCTGTCCATTCATCCATGAATCATCTCTGCTGCCAAATAAAGTCTGAAATGAAACATTTGCTCTATTTCTTGTCAATCTATTGCTATTTTCAAAATTTCAAAATATGTTTGTATGTTAATTTTGTTTCAGTTATAATGAGTAATGATTATGCATTATCTAGTGTGCTTTACTGGTTGTTTATACACCTTTGACCTGCAACAGAATTCATTTTCAATATTATTTCATATATTATACTGAAAAAATAAGTTTTATCTTCTGGATTGTACCGTGTAGATGTTACCATGTTAATGTAACGCCTAAGGCTGTTGCTATTCTGCAGAAAACAATTTTTCAAATTTGCAAATGTTGGTTCATGTGATCAAAGGTGGTTTTTACTCAGGAATGTATGTAATTTATCCTGGGTGTGTTCCTGGTCAAGCCCCAGCTACATGCGGGCTCACACATAGTATGACAAGCACTGACTTATTTAAGTTATAAACTCTCACGGCACACATTTGAGTTTAGTTATTGGGTACAAGCACAATGGTATCTTGTGTGATTCATCTAAAGTAGTGATAGACTATTTAACCTCTCATTATACAGATGATATATAATATATTTACCCCCTCTTATTCCCTTCACTTCCTTGTCCCTCATATTTCCATTTCATATTATCTCAAATCTTGTGTCTAACTGGACAACTTCTGTGCACCCTATGCGATCCCTAAAGTGATTTTTCTCACCTTTTTATTTTCCCTACAAAAGTTTGACTTGTATTATGATTTATTGCATGCTGCCCTCAGTAATACATTTAGAAGATGGCCAAATTTAACCCAGATAACTCTCCATATTAAATTTGTGGATAATTTAATGTGTATTCACTTACTAACTGGAAACAATTAATTGCTCTTGAAATTTAAATTAGTTAACAAACATCCACTTAATTGTTCCAATGTTTGGAAAGGACTTTCGGAGTGACAGGATTGTTTATATTGGTCCTTGACGTGATAAAATGTATATATTGACCCTCAACTTACATAAATTTCAGTAACAGGACTTCAAATATGACGGAAGGAAAATATTGAGCATTTTATGTGATTATCCAACAAATTCAATCATTAGGGTTTCCATTCAGTTTGAATGTTCTAATATCTAACTTTGGGTTGCACATTGTCCACCTAATTTGAAATATCCCTGTTTTTACACAATGAAAGTCTGTGATGAAATCGGACAATCCTTTTTTCTCAAAAACTTCAAGATAATAAACTTGAAATATATTCTGCACAACTGGTTGGTGTCATTTTAATGTCAAAATCAAAACCCTATTTTCTTGTTTTATTATGATTTTTTGATTATTTTTTTCTTTATTATTTACAGACACCCTCAGAATCCACCAGTATGTCATCACCTCGGCTATACCTCCTTCATGACAGTAAGTTCATTATATGAATGCAAATAAAAATAAATAAAAAGGTAGAAAAAACTAATTATTACAAAAATGACGATCAGTCGCTTAATTAAAAGTAGCTCTTAGATTACCTATTGATATATTTATCATCAACATATCAATTCCACATTCTCAACTTTTCCTACTAAAAATTGCTCAATTTAACAAAAACAAATTTTGAGGGGGGGGGGGAGGGGGGTGGAATACTTAGAACTCTCCTGCAGTTGCTGGCCCACCAGGTTATTCTTAGATATACAAACGGGTCATTTTAAGCAAAATGATATGTGATGCAGTTTATCTCAACTGCCTCTCCAGTCTCCACCCAGGGGTTAAATAGGTACCTGTGAGGTAACTGGTCGTTGGGAGCAGTATATAACTGCAGCCGCCCGGAGGGATTGTCTCTGGGACGGGTTATCATTGACCAGGGGTAATATAACATCTGTAAAGTGCTTTGAAAACCTATCGCTGGTATAAGGCGCTATATAAATTGAATATTATCATGATTATTATATTATTGTAGTGAGGGAAAATGATATGCGGGTGGCAGAAAAGAAGTTAGAAGAGGAATGGTTGACAGTAGTTATTAAAGTTTGAGCTTGAGTCACCATTAATTGAGTCACTTAATAATTTCCAGCATTTTGGGAGCAATTCTAATGACGTATAATTAGAAATCTGATTACAAGCAGCTAATGAAACACATTAGAACTTATATTGGCAGCGCTCTGCCCAACCATTAGTGTCCCATTACATGGTGTTCAGGAAATGGGATGGAGGAGCCACGGATTAGTTTCCAAGTATTAGCACAATCCTGTTACACCATGTTCCAAGCTGTCTCAGTTTGAGAAAAAAAAGTTTTCTCCACCAAAATATGGTGGTTGAAAAGTAAAACCTTTTACCTTAAATAATTAATATGAATAACTGCAATGACATATATATTGTATCCATGACATATCCTGTTTGTTTCTTTGTTTTTGTTTACAGAAGCATATAAATACCAAATGAGAGCATATATGTACCAAGCCAGGGACCTTATGGCCTCAGATTCGGACAGCTTCTCCGGTGAGAATCTCTCTACATTTTTTCATGTCCAGCAATATTTTACATTTTATTTAATGGCAGTAACTAGCCCATTCAGTATAATAATAATCCACATCTTTTCTGTAGAATTTGGCCCTGATTTCCTGGGAAATTATGGAGTTACTGTTTCAACACGGTGGGAAAGTGTGCTAGTCAGGCTCTGTGTATTTTATAGTGGTGTAGTGAAAACAATATGGTCAAACAAAATTAATTATCACCATTTCATCCCTTCTGTTGTCAAGAAGACGTCCAATACTGACCATCCGTTGTTTTCTTCTTGTTCTATTTCTTTTTCTTTCTATTAAAATGTTCATCGAAAAGATGACTCACTCGACATGAAAATATATTTTTTCCATTCGTCGTCGATCCCACAGATCCGTACGCCTACGTCAGTTTCTTGCATCGTAGTGGTAAGACAGAGGTTATCCAACATTCTCTCTGTCCTATCTGGGACCAGACCATCATCTTTGAGGAGATGGAGATCCACGGCGATCCGGCTCTCTTTGCTGCCAGTCCTCCGGACGTCATCATAGAGATCTTTGATTCAGACAAATTTGTAAGCCCTTACTTTAGTAATTATTAAATCTTTGATCTTGGACCACCACCATCAAGCCTTTTGTGTGCAATCCGTTTGTCCTCAAGGATGTGGGTGTCTGTGTGCAATCGTTTGTCTCTGTGTTTCTTGTGGATAAATTAACCAGGCAAAATGTGATACTCAAATTCTCAAGAAGTGAATCCCAGCTTGTGATCGAAATCCGAGAGGAAAATGTAAATAAAATAATCAGAAACCACCTGGGAGTAACAAACTTTGGATCATTTCTTAGGCCTCTTTAACTATATATCCACTTTTGTATTTTAATTTAGTAACAAAATTCATTATTCCATATAAATGCTACGAAGTATATCATCTCTCCCAAACTGGTGCAAAACAGCTGGTAATCAGTCTAAATTTCTAGAAGACAATAATTCATCCACCCTTAGATTTCACACACAAATAAATAACTCAGTCCAAGCAAGAGATTATCATTATTTTGCCCAAAGTTTAGTAAAGTGCCTTGCAGGAGGTTCTGACCCACCTGATTATTCTCAGACATTGAGAAATGTCGCCCCCGTTAGCTGATGATTGGCCTTGTCACGGTACGTTGCTATAAATATCAACCGTCCTTTGTTAGATTTGTTTACATGATCCTTATCCACTTTTTCTGTTATTTTCCTCGTTCAGAATAATGATGAGCTTCTAGGCCGATGTCAGATTCAGCCGATGATTAAGACCGATACCAGAGACCAGAGAGTTCCTCGTCTCTCCTGGCACACTGTCTACCGATCGGGACAAACGGCCGGTGAACTTCTGGCATCTTTTGAACTCTTCCTCATCGTAAGTGGTCTTTTCGATTGTACCTTTAATTTTAGGGTGACATCTCAGTCAGTGCCTAGACTTTCTTCCCAGTGTTCCAACCAGCTCAGTAAATGAATGGTTGGTCGGTGGATATCGAATCAGTTTAGGGTTATGAAATTGCAACCTCTTTTATAGACCCTAGCCTATACACCCTTGCATAAAGTGGAAATAAACCAGTTGTTATTGTAGTTAACTTTATCAGAAAGCTTTATATGGAACAGAAGACTCAACAGGGCAAATATTTATGTCTGCCATTGGCCGGCCGAACATTTGTGTTTATACAAAATATTTCGAGGAGAGCCTGGTCGGTATATACCAATGTGTTTCTTGCACTAGCTGTAAAGTGCACCGTTTTTGGCACAGTATGAAAAATTCATTTAGTTTGGAAGGAACATTAATTGTAATTGATATATTGTTTCAATTTGATTTTGATTTGATTTGATTTTAATTCCAACTTGGGTAAGTCTTGTTGGGAAGTGGTTTTGAAAATGCAGTCATAAATCTACTTCCAGGCAAAGACAAGAGTTTACTTATTTCTTTCACCTTAAGTTGGGGTTCACTCTTTGACAGTCACTCGAAACTAAAACAATAAGTATTTGTTCTTTTCATTTGTAGGAGGACAACACTGATCTACCATTTGCACCCCCAATGAGAGGTAACCTTTACATGGTACCTAAAGGTATCAGGCCTGTACTACAGAGGACAGGAGTAGAGGTAGGTAGCTATGGATGGATATATATTTTATACCTAATATTGGAACGGTATATCCATTACATGCTTACCCAGTGTAAGGTAACCTTTATACTGTACAGTACCTAAAGGTATCAGGCCTGTACTACAGAGAACAGGATGCTTTTGATTTGCTGCAATATTAAGGCTTGTACTTTTCACCAGCAAATCAAAAGCATCGTAAGAAATTTGTGAAGTCCTCCTTTACGCGGCTGATCTGAACACACCACAGTGTGCAGTGCTCTCACAGCAATTTTGGAGAGTGAAAACTGCAACACTTCCTGTGCGTGCAACAGCATTTAATTCTCCAACAACTGGCCATTTATAGAGCAAAAGTTTCCATATGTGCTGGTTTCTATTATTTTTTTCCTGTTTTTTATTTTGGTCCAGATCCTCTGCTGGGGTGTATGCAACATTAATTGGGTTTAATAATGCTGGTTAATTTCTATTATTTTTTCCCCTGTTTTTTTTTCCTATGGTCCAGTTCCTCTGCTGGGGTGTGCGGAACATTAATTAGGTTTAATAATGCTGGTTAATTTCTATCATTTTTGCCCTGTTTTTTTTTCCCTTTTTGTCCAGATCCTCTGCTGGGGTGTACGAAACATGAAGAAATACATGCAGTTGTCCGTCCTGTCACCGATGATCGAATTTGAGATCGGTGGTAAAATGGTCGAGTCTACCATGATATCAAACGTAACCAGTAATCCAAACTTCTCAGATCCAGTCCTATTCCTTGAAGTGGTAAAGTCTTCTATCATATTTCAAGAGTCACATAAACATATATATAAATATGTGATTATCTGGATACTGGATTATGTAGATTATCCCAGATTTACCTGGATTTGATATCTATAATCATCATATCTGTACTATACCTAGCACATGAACATGTATGATGCGGTACCATTTTTCATATTGTTCAAACACACATCTACAGCAGAAACAGGAGACAGATGATATAAGAGAGATGATGGGTAATAAATATCATAATCCATTAAACAGTGCATGTGTTTTGTTACAAAACACGTTACTTCTTTGTAGAATAGGAACTTCAACATAATTCAATATTAACTATTTCTTCGAATCACTACAACTTGCAGAACCTGGGATGTGTCTCCGGGTAATTAAACCTTTAACCGTCTCGTAATCAGCTTTTCAAGAGTCACGAAAATACATATTTATGTCAGGTCATCTGGATTATGTAGATTATCCCCAGATTATCTGGATGAGATATATACAAAGATTGCTTATAGCTGGCTGCTCTGTCATGCAACTAGTACATGTATCAGGCTGGATGTTTTGTGTATTGTTCGCACACACATTGCCGTTACAGCAAAAGTATGATGCAAGTGATCGAGAGAGTGATGTGTAATAAATGTCAAAGCCATCGTACGATATGTACACTGTCACAAAACACATTTACTTGTTAGGGTGTAGGAAACTTGATCGACATATTCTTCATTTTCATATTTAAACAACCTCCAGTCTCACGGTGTTTCCAGATTCGTTGAAATGTTACTGTTTTCTTTGCCAGACCTGTTAGTTTTCAGCCTTGTGAGACTCTGCTGTCTTCATTGTGACTTGTTAGAAGTTCAATTCAGTTAATATATTTCGCATATACATAGACATACAAAACAGTGCAGTAATGGTATGTACAGGATCCTAGAAATAACACACAATGTTTTTCAAAGCTAGTAACCCTAAAGAAAAAGAAAGAAAATAACAGAACAAAGTAAGAAAGATAAACAAAATGTACAAAACAAAATTGACAATAATATCAATCACGGTACTTGGAAGTTAGATAACTCTAGAAACATTGCCTCTCTACTGGTGTAGAATATTCCACATGAGTTTGTCGCTTAATTATGTCATCATTCAAACCTAATTGTTGGTTAAAGTGACACCGCGGTGAAATGTCATTTTTATAAGTCATGATATGCTTACAATTCGTTTCTCTCGTTTACAGAAGTTTCACTTTCCAATTTTTTTTTTTTACCACATTCAGGGTTTGACCCAGAATTTCAGATGCCTTGGCAAATTTTTAGCATTAAATTGTAGATATATGTATTCATATGGTACAACATTGGCCATCTCTGACGTTGCTCGAGAGTCCCTCGATATTTTTTAGATAACTCCACATTTTCACTACTTGGACAGCCTAATACAGATATTAATGGTGTAGTAATATGTTAGTGACATCTCAACTGAACCTTTCTTTAAATAGTTTTTTTTTTATTACAAATTCGTTGTCATGGGAAGTATGGAGTACACACCCATTGCGCATTTTCCATGTTGGTGTATATATGCTCCCTTAGCGTGTTCAGTACGTACATCTCAGTCTAATCTTGACTGTTTTGGTTTTTGCTTGTCTTGCCAGGATCTTCCCCGGGAAGAACTTTACACACCTCCAATCAATGTGAAGATTCGTGACAACAGAGCCTTTGGCCGCAAACCGATTGTTGGCGTTGCCGTGGTGAAGCATCTGGCAGGCTATCGTTGCACCGTAGCAACAGAGGAAGCAAAATATAAGACCTCACCCCCTTCATCACCTGCAATAATCGCAACAACTGAACAGCCAGGTTATTAAACTTAAATTAAATAAATAAATAAAATTAAGGATTTAAAAAACACTTTCCTTAGCACTTTAAAAGTCAGAGAGCTCATCATCTGTGTCTAGCTCTTGCATGATACATTTTCTTTTTAAGGCTTTTGTTAATTCATTTTAGGGGATATAACCCCCCTCCTCCCACCACCCCCCCATCCCACCCCTCCAACTCTACCACCAAAAAGAAAACAAGAACCAAGCAAATTAGTACATACTCATGTCAAAATGTGTTGGTAGGTGCCAGGTCTTTTATTTAGTTTATTGTTAGTGGCTAGACTGTTGACTATACACACTATGATATAAACATTTTCTTTACAAATATTTCTCTTCTCTTCAAAGAATTGAAGAAGAGACGAACGGGCGTCACCTTTTCAACAGAGGAGGAGGACGGAGAGAAGACCCAGGAGGGCGGCGGGGACACGATAGTCACGATGCCGGAAGATGTCACGGACGGGCCACCGGAAGAGAAGAAGAAGACGAGAAAGAAAACCAGAGTGAGTAAAACGAACGATACACGAGGGAAGATTTCTCCCAGCCGACAAAAATATCTATCGACGACACAAACTCTCCCGTACTCGTCGAGCCCTTCCCTGACCGCTTCGGAGTTGCAAAATGTCTCCAGAAAAGTCATTGATGAAGCAGAAGAAGATAAAAGTCATACAATTAACACTGGTTCTAATTTTGAGAAAAGTAATTTTGGACGTGACTTTCAATAGTGTGCAGTATTTGCTCTGAGACTTACAAGAAGGAAAGTGAAGAAGGTCACTAGCTATCGTCCGACCTTTGGCGTAATTTTTATTGTCCCTCTGCGAACAATTAATTTCATATCTCGTTCTGCCTCTGACAATATTGAGTCATCCACTGACAATCCCACTCTCAAACATTCAAATGAGGAAGAGTGGGGACCCCTCCCAGACCCCTCCACCACTTGCCCCTTATTTACAATAGCTTGAAAATGCCATGAAGAATGATAAAAAATAAATTATTTAAATATTTATCAATCTTGTTTCAGTTCAGTGTGGCAATGCTGAAGAATAAACAGGTAAAGTTTTAATCGCACGATTTCAATTTTTTTTGGCTCTCCAAAAATTCTTCTTGCTTTCAACGTACAGTTTAAATTTGTTGAATACTTTAAATGCCTGACTTATTAGATAAATCACCGTGCGTACTCTTAATACTCCGCCACCAGTTTGAACAATTTTTGAGTTTTTGTTTACCGTTTTGTATCGGTGTTTGTTTTTCACTTTTCATTATAATTAAGTCCTGGTTTATTTTTACTGCAGTTTTTTTCCACCCCTCTCTTACATGTTTATGTTTCACAGTCAAATATCTTAAATTTCCAATGTGCCTTGAGGAATATTACCTATATGACATATTGTTTACATAAATAGATGAACAGAAAGGTAAACAAAGGATATAATTGTTCTGAAATTCTGGAGGAAAAAAATTGTCGAGAGGTCGTTAGCTGTAACAGGCGTATGAGCGAATGGAAGTTATATGGCAATGTTGTGATCGACATAGATCTTGAAATTTTTCTCCGGAAGCATTCAAAAAAAAAAAATTTTCATCTTCTGTCGAGAACCGTAACCTCTAACTTCTTTGTAGTCCGATCAGGTTCAAAGTGGATCTTCACTCTCTGAAAGAGCAGCATTGCTGGTAACGTTGAACAAAAACCGCACAGAATAGCTTTCTCTCTCTGCATGATTGGATATCTGTATGCTGGCATATTGACTTTGAAGAAACTTCTTCTTTTTTTTTCCTAGTTAAAAGTTCATGATTTTCATACCAAATGAATTAAGAAACAATAAAAGAATAATTGCATGATGGGTGAACTTGCATTTTGAATCATTCTGTCATGCTAGTTAAAAAAGTATCATGATTTTACGTGCTCATTTTGTCGCATATTGATTAGGTCATCAGTAAGTTTCAAAAAGTTAGCTGTCAAAAAGTACTTTAAGAACATGCAAATTAGTGGCTAATTTGCAGTAAAGTTTCTTTTTTATAATCCTGCTTTTGTCTTTGTCTATTTGGACAAAACGTGACATGCAATTGTGTGTTACCGCTCATAATTTAAATCAAAACTACAAATGGAATTGTTTTCCTGAAAGGAATTGAGGGCGGTATTGAAGAACTTAGCAGGCATAGACTCCGGATGTGTGACCTGATTAATTCGCAGGTAACATTGCAAGGGTCCTACCTGTACCGTGTAAGATCTCTCACGGTGGTTCTACTCGTAATGCGTAAGGATGGCATGTAATATACATTTTTTAGCAGTCAAATGAGGACCTTATTTAAGAATAAATAAAAATATGTGTGTTCCTTATAAGTCTTCTGCCATGCAAGCAGTTATTTTCATTATAGATGTATTTCCACTTTTTAAAGCCAACTTACCCACAACAACATATTGGTACTGACCAAAGCTTCAGGTACATGGACTATTGTATAGGGGGTTAACAATTTCTGTATAAAACACCACATATTTTAACATTTAAAGACATCTCAAACTACATAATATTATCAACATTTCCTAACTTAAATAGTACCAAGACCAGTTTTAATGTTCCATTGATAATTTTATTGTACCTGTTTTTTTTAATTATAATTATATTTTTTTTTATGTTTTTTTTTATATAACATTGAAAAACAGTGCAGACTTTACAATTTTAGTAATAGCAAACTTTTCTGAAAAATGATGGACTGCTGTTGCTGGCCAAAGGATTGTACCAGCGAAGTCTTCGGCTTTGAGTACAGCGTTTCCATATGTTGCCGTGTTGGACGAATCTAACCATAATAGTAATTACCCACTTTGCGATCCCTGTTACAGTCATTGCCGACTTTGCAAAACGCGGTCCCCTCACAATTTTGTAAAGTTGGTAAAAGGGACTCCATAGTTTTCCCTTTCTAGAAACCAAAAAGGATGGCTGTTGACCAAAACTTCATTATTCATTTGGACATATTTTAGACCATTAAGGAAACTACTTCTAACCGTCAAGTTTGCATTTCTATACCACTGGTATGTTTCACAATATATGATTCTTGAACCATGAGAGGCTCATCAACCAAAGTGACTGGACAACTGAGTCTAGCTCGTACATAGAACCATTTAACCCTAATCACCTGGAGCAACAATAAGCTTAGTAAATATTGAAGGAAAATGACCTTTTATGGTCTCACATATATCATGTTTACAGTGCAGTACAAATCATGTAAATTTTGGGTCTAGAGATCAGAATTTTACTATAATAAAAACTTGATTGACATTAATAATGGTTTTGAAACCAGTTTCTTAACCAATTGCTGCACTGCATTTATGATAAATGGGGTGGGTGTCTTCAGCTCCTTTCAGTATGTGAGAAAGTGGCCAGATCCTGGGGTACAGTTTCCCTCTTTTGAGCCTTGTTGGAGATTTGATGTATTAATGAATGAATAAGATAATTGTCAATTGTCTTTGTTTCTTTGTTCTTTGATTTGTCATTTCCTTACTACAAATTCTCTATCCTGAGTAAATTTTGACAATTTAGTATATTTTTTTTAAACAATTTTTTAGCGTACTGACATATAGGGATAATATACACATGACCTGGTATGACCTAATCTAATTTTGATTATTTTGTATTTCCTGGTACTCCTAAAATCAGAAATCCAGGAAGGATATTGAATCAGAAAAATTGCAGGAGGAAAATGAAAATGAGATGGTAAAAAAAAAAAATGATTTGAGATGAATTATCTCTCTTAAATATTTCCAATTTTTCTAATTTTTTTCGCTTGTATGTGGAACAAGAGCAGCCTTTTTTTCCAACTCTTTCTCTGTGGTTATGTACCACGATTACTCCTTCCTCTGTTTGAAGTTTTGAAATTTCTTTGGTGATTTTGTTTTGGTTTTTTTTTTCTCATTCTTACCCTGGCTTCTCTCCTTCCTCACTGCTGTTTAACAGCGTATCACTAAGTCGGTCAGACTGTCAAACATATCAAGTAAACGCAATATATAAAATGTCGTCCACTGCTACACAAAGAACTCTTAAAGGCAAGCTATGTAATGAGGGTTTGTTGCATTATCGGGTCGCAATGTGATATTCGGACTTGCCATTATCAGAAAAGGTAAAAAAAAAAAAAACGGATTAGAAAGTCGGAGTAATGAAGATACCACGTTTAGACAGATTTATAATCTAAATGAAATTTGAAATGTTCAAACATCTCCCGCTGTAGAAATATACTTCTTGGACACAAGCTATGGTACTTCATTTCTAGCACCATTAATGTTACAAAACAAATTTAAGTGTTGAGAATTAACCTGAGACGTCCCATCTTAAGTTTCCAAACAACTAGAGAGGGGGTTGAAAAGTGTGAGAGATGGGAGTTACCCGGGAATCAATTTTAGACAATTTTAAAAACTTTAACGCTGTTGATCTGTTCAGACATGCATCCACAGAACTTTGTGCTTTGTGCACTGAATAGTAATTATATACATGTTACATATTGTTTACTGTACAATAGGAATTTTTGCCATGTTCTGTATGCCAGTGGGGCCACTCCCCCCCCGATTTTTGTGGGGGCTAACCCCCCCCCCGCCAGAAGTATACATGGTTGTGACTATGTGAACATATTGTACTGTGACTAGGGCTTCCTTTTCTAACCTGTTGACCATTCTTCCTATATCAATTTAATAGAATTTGTGAAAGACTTAAAATGGTTTACTTTCTTCCTTAGCAAAGACTGAAATAGTTGTTTTGTTTTGTTTTGTTTTTGATTGTATGTAGCATTTTTTGTTTCATACTCCATTATTTGAAGTAGTCGTTTGGATTTCTGGTGTGGCAAATCTTGCCAAAAATTGGGTTTTCATTTAGTAGAATATCTTTTTGTTGATATTTTTTATCTGTTATTGTTTTCTTGGTGATTTTTGGACATTATTTGCCTTTTTTTTATCATTCAGTTTTTTATTTTGTTATTTTTTTCTCTCCGCAAATATCTGTTCTGTTTCTTTGCTTGATTAAGTTGAATCTTTAGCGTTCAAATAATTGTATCGCGCGATACTGTCGTTTGCAGAGTTTTTAACGTGTCTGCATTTGTGTTGTGCTGGTCAGGTATAGTAGATATATGTACATAGGTTAAAACAAAATGTTTGTTCTTGATTGCAAATTAAGAAAAATGTTCTTTTCTTGGGAGCTTGTCTCTTAACTAAATTTGGTCGAGCTTGTTATTTTTCTTTTCCTTTTCAAAATAAAATAATTTGTTATTTCAATTTGTAAGTAACCCTCAATTCATAGCACAACTCTTGGATTTCATCCTTAATTTGAAAAGAAATGTGTGTTAAAACAGCATCCGCTAGATCTTTTTCAAGTTGAGACCCTGACGCAGGTTTGAGGTGGCAATTAGGGAGCGGGGTGGTGGTTAAGGGAGTAGTCAGACCAATGTGTCTTGATGTTGAGTGGCTCACTTGAATGTCACTACTGTGAAGTTTATTGGGGCAATGGACCCCTGCTACCCGCTCATAATGTCAAGGTCCCATTTTGTATCTAACAGTTGTGCTGTAGAAGGAACTGAATCCCAATTGGTCTATAAAGTCACAAATAGTCACTTAAAACTTACACTATATTAGGTTCACATATTAATTTGTGGTAACTTTGGAAAAATCGTTACTTAAAGCAGCATTTTGCGTTTGGCCGCCGTTTTCTATTTTTTGACATGTCCATTGAGTTTTTTACATATATCGATCACAAAACAGCAAACTAAGATATTAGCTAAGTTTTTTTCCTGCCAACAACATTAATTGGCGAGTAATTAAAGATATTTGCAGATAATGAGAAAAGTGTCCACGACAAAGTCCACACTTATAATTAACCGCATACAGTTACCCCAAACCCACCAGTTTGAATTCAACCAATCAGAGATGCAGGTTTAGTTATGAGCCGTAGCTAAAAATAGATTCAAGACTTTGCGTTGGTACAACCAGGGAGTTGTGATGGAACTCCCTGGTACAACTGCCATATAGACTGTACACAAATCAAGCATGGTGTTATATTACGTATTGGTCAATGACGTTCATAGTGTTTAAATATTTATATTATGGGCGAGGTTTATTGGGATCCCAACGGAAAATATCTTGGAGATAAACAAAGTTGAAAGTTGCGAATTTTTTGACTTTTATGCCCCATTTGAAGTAAGATTTAATTAGATAAGCTAGTTATGTATGTCGTTATGGCATAGTGGAGTCAGTGAGGTTGAGAAAAATTATAGAAAAGGACGCAAAATGCTGCTTTAATGAAAATAAAATAAAACTGTTAGCAACTGCTTATCCACTAGAGAGCCAGTGTAGGAGAATGTGTAAAAGTAAGTTGGCCTGACATTTTGATCCTACCAGGATCTTCTTCAGACTTTAATTTTATATATTCTTCTTCAGACTTTAATTTTATATATATAAAACTAAGCCGTTGTAAAAAATCCTGCCAGAGAGCTTTATCGAATTGTCTGCCAGTTTTTTTACTTGTGTACACAGCTACTTCTATCCTTGGGGCTATTCTGTGTGTTACGTTTGCCAAGCCTTGTTTTCAAGCTGTCACCAAATGTACTTTTCGTAGCAGTATGCTTGAGCCGTCGATACCTGTCATTTTCTGAAATATATTTTTTTTATTAAAGATAAGCATTGTGGTATTCGAGATCCATACATATTTGGACCTCGATTGGGCATGTCTTGGAAAAGATATATAACGATTCACTTTTCTTTCACATTCTATTCACTATTATCATCATCATGGTCATGTTAATAACTCTCTTTCATCATTTCCTTCTTTAACTCTCTCCTCTCCTCTCCTCTCAGTGGATGTTCAAAAAGGAAAAATCGATTGATCCTGTAAGTAAAGCAACCATCCAGCCGAGAATAATTCAAGCACATGTTGATTAATTTATATCATCATGCACTAAACGGTCTATCTATTGCACATAGATAATACAAAATTAAATGTATGACTGTGTCACCCCCATCACCCCCCCCCATCTTCCTCCCCCACCACACCCATTGTGTCCCTTGCTTCTGCCAGCCCAACCATGCTATTGTTAATACTATGCAGTAATTCCATATGGCGCTTGTTGTTACTAACATTTGAAACAAACTTGGATTTAACATGGCTTATTTTTTTGAAGATTTGGCAACATTTACTTTTTAAAAGTAAACCTCCTTTTCTTGTTTAATAGTTTCTTCAATCATTACTTGGGAAATCAAATGGTTCTACTCGCTTTCAGTTTTCTTGCTTCATAGGAAGTTTGGTTCTCATTTGTACATATCGTGCAATCCTCCGTTGTGTTAAATCTATATTGTGTACTAAATGGTAATTTAATTTGCATAAAATTAATTCAAACACCACCAATGACCAGATTAAGACACAGTCCTAGCTAGCTGTCTTCACCAGGAGATTGTTACTTAACCGGTGACCCGGTAGAAAATATACTGTCCCACAGGCATACTAAATTGTCTCGATTTTCTATAGGTCTTTGTGACGTCCGAGAATATCACTGTTTTTAAGTAACGCCAAGTACGCAAGATATGGCACATTACCCGTTACTTCAAAACTGAGGGATCAGTAATTTAATTCAGTGTTTTGTTCTGCAATATTCTTGTCTAATTAATCCATGTTTAGTTCTGCCTTAATTAAATCTAGTCCTATCTGTGTGTGAGCATGTGTGTGCGTAATTGTTTTGTTAGTGCACCTTAGTATATTTATCCCTTTGTTATTGAATTTTTAATATTTCTGTCATAGTTTAAATGTTTTTAGTTAAACAGAAATGACCAAAAACAAGTGTCTGAGTTTAGTCATTCTTCATCGTTTATCTATAGGTCTTGCTAATCATATCTCTATGCAGCCTATATTTGTTTGTTTCCCAAAACAAGTTGCACTTTTTGCACTGGTATTCAGAGTGCATTCAGAGAAAGGAAAAATTCAGCTTTGAACAAACTGACCCGGCAATATCCAATAACTAAAATGTACCACAGATTCATATATATTCATCAAATATTCATATTTTGGATTTTCCACTGTGCTTTTTGCCATGAATTGTCCCGGACTGATGCATGCGTTTGGTGCCATATTGACAATTATGCTTTGGTTACTATGGAATAGAAGGCATAATGTGCATGTGATGATGCTGTATAAGATGTATGTGGTTGCATCATTGGTGTGTCATGTGACATATGTCATGTGACAAATGTCATGTGTCGTGTCATATGTGTCATGTGTCATATATGTCATACGTCTTAAGTATCGGGACCTTTTGTCATAAGCAGGTGTTTATTTATTAATATTGTCATTTCTTTATCATCGTAAAAAAAAAAACCCCAGTAGACCAACATTTGTCTATACACTGCCGTCTGTATTAAGCTACGTGTTTGGGAAAGGGTAAAATTAATGCGTTGGGTGCTACCGACAAGAGCCCATCACGCAGATGTAGGGGGCTTCATCTGTGCATGCGGGGGAATAATTAAGCGTGGGAATGTCTACGTCACCGAGGGCATGAATTTCCCCCTTCATTCCCTCACCCTGCCCCTCCCTTTGCTTCTACCAACCCAATTGGGCTGCTTAAAAAAAGGTCCTGATGTGAAACACGTTTTTAAATATTTATTTTTTTGTTTTTGTTTTGTTCATACATTGTACTTACACTTACTTACTTTTGGGCAGAGTATTTTCATCCATATATATATATATTGTTATTAAATCTTGAAGAATATAGGTAAGAGTATGTCTTATTTCGTCATTTTAAAGTTGTTGGCCCAGTGGAAAGATAATTCAATATCTGTAACAATAACAGTGACCTAAAGCTGTTACCTCTTTGTTGAATTTTATGTGAAACTAGTGATTACCATTCTGCACCGTTAAAGGATGAGACGAAATGCTTGGGAAAAACAATTTCTTTATTTTATCCTACCAGGCTCACATCCAATAGTTTGCTAATAAACACTGAAATGTTTCGAAATGAAGTCAAACAAGCGTCCCGTAAATTAAGTCTCAATTATTATTCTGATTTTATTGACATCAAAATTAGCGAAATTTCAATGCAAGAAAAAAAAGAGAACGTGATTACCCTGTTTTTACTTTGTAAATTTATTAAATGTTTCTGAATTATTTAGGAGACCCTTGTAGACGATGAGATAGACTGGTGGTCTAAATACTACGCATCCATCGGGGACAGGACAAAGAGTCACTGCTACATGGAGAAAGGTTACGACATAATGAAGGCGAGTATAAGTCATTTGAAGATTGTCAATAAGTGCAGGATATGGATTGGTTGGGACAACATTTTGTTGCTGAATTTTTACGAAAGATACGAAAAGGAAAGATCAAGAGAGCTTGTTTTATATGAGAAGAACTTGAGAAACTGCATAATCTCTACAATACCACCATTGGAACTTTAAGCCTACAAAAACATGGAATCTTCTAACGAACGATTTATAGAGTAAAAAGTTTATCACATCCTTTAAAAAGTGGTTATGTAAGGAAATAATAGCTAGTTACTGACTACTACCAAATTATACTTGTATATAATTACTACATATGTAATGAACATTTAATTTGTATTTATGTATATGTGTGTATATATTTTTTTTTCTTTTCTTTCTTCAGGGAGTCTTCCGCACTGTTAAGCTTTTAAGCTTTATGGAAGACTTCCTTCCACATTTTACTTTTGTGGAAAAACAAATAAATAAATAAATACATACAAAAATATCATACATATATATATATATACACATACATAAGTGTGTATGTGCGTCTTTCTTTATTTTGTTAAAATGATTCATCCAAAGAAGATGCAGAGGGTGCATGGAGGTAATATAGGTAAAGATGTGGTATATATATCTTACCCAGTGAACATTAGGGTGATAGCTAGGTAGCAATATTAGTAAAGATGTCGTAGGTATCTCTTACCCTGTGAAACCAAGGGTGATAGCTAGGTAGCAATATAAGTAAAGATGTTGTACATATCTCTTATCCTGTGAACATAAGGGTGATAGCTAGGTAGCAATACAAGTAAAGATGTGGTAGGTATCTCTTACCATGTGAACATAAGGGTGATAGCTCGGTAGCAATATTAGTAAAGATGTTGTACATATCTCTTACCCTGTGAACATAAGGGTGATAGCTCGGTAGCAATATTAGTAAAGATGTTGTACATATCTCTTACCCTGTGAACATAAGGGTGATAGCTAGGTAGCAATATAAGTAAAGATGTTGTACATATCTCTTACCCTGTGAACATAAGGGTGATAGCTAGGTAGCAATACAAGTAAAGATGTTGTACATATCTCTTACCCTGTGAACATAAGGGTGATAGCTAGGTAGCAATATAAGTAAAGATGTTGTACATATCTCTTACCCTGTGAACATAAGGGTGATAGCTAGGTAGCAATATAAGTAAAGTTGTTGTACATATCTCTTACCCTGTGAACATAAGGGTGATAGCAATAGGTAGCAATATAAGTAAAGATGTCTCTTACATTTTGAACATAAGGGTGATAGCTAGCCTAGGTAGCAATATAAGTAAAGATGTTGTACATATCTCTTACCATGCGAACATAAGGGTGATAGGTAGGTAGCAATATAAGTAAAATGTATATATCTCTTACCTTGTGAACATAAGGGTTATAGCTATAGGTAGCAATATAAGTAAAGATGTACATATCTCTTACCCTGTGAACATAAGGGTGATTGCTAGTTAGCAATATAAGTAAAGATGTACATATCTCTTACGTTGTGAACATAAGGGTGATAGCTAGTAGCACTATAAGTAAGATGTTTATATCTCTTACCCTAATAAAAATATGGGTGATAGCTAGGTAGCAATATAAGTAAAGATGTATATATCTCTTACTTTGTGAACATAAGGGTGATAGCTAGGTAGCGATATAAGTAAAGATGACATACATATCTCTTACCCCTGTTGCAGATGTACCGCACAGAGCTGGAAGAAGTGGAAGGATTCAATGAATTTGAAGATTTTTGTGAAACATTTCACCTCGCTAGGGGAAAGAAGAAAGACGTATCTTCATCAGATTCTGTCGGAGAATTTAAGGTGCGTGCCTGGGTCGCCATCAAAACTTTCACATAACGTAAAAGTTTATATAAGTAACTGAAGTAAACAGAAGACTGACTGGGAAATTTCAGGATAAGACAACCGCATTTAATAAAGATTGTAAGCATTGCCCCAAAATATTCAGCTCTCAATTGATCTGCCAGCCTAGCTTTCCAGATCGAGTCTTCATGCAGGTGGTTTTACTGGACTGTTCCATTTGTTGGGTAGGGGTGTATAGAATGATCCCGGCCAGCAACGTTTAAGTAGTATTGTGGCAAGTAACTTTATGGAATTTTTTCAAACCATATTTTGATTTATGACTATATTCTGTTTGTAGAAATGAGCTTTATGGTAAATGTATTCTACGGCTAATTTTTTTTTTTCACTTTATTTTTTTGCGTTTATTGTCTGGTGAGACTGCTGGTAAAAGCTTTGTTTTGGCAGTCTTCCCCCACTTTCCTGTATGAGTTTATTTGTATTTTGCTTTATATATGAATTGTGAAAAATAATCTCAAAATTAAATTCAATAATTAACTATTCATTCTTGTGATTTTCATTTCATCAGGGCCTTTTCAAAATTTACCCTCTACCAAGTGGGACGCCCGTTCCGCAACCACAGTTCCACCATCTTCCCTCATCAGATATGGTGCAGTGCTTGGTGAGAGTCTACATCATCAGAGCAATTGATCTAGCCCCCAAGGATAAAAATGGATTGGTAAGAAAACATGAGTAATCTTGATATTTTGATTGTTCAAAAATATGTATATATGTAAAATATGTCCAGTGCTTGGTGAGAGTCTACGTCATCAAGCAAAAATCAATCTAGCCCATCAGTATAAAAATGGAATGGTAAAGAAAACATGAATAATCATGATATTTTGATAGTTCATAAATATGTATATGTAAAAATAAGTCCAGTGCTTGGTGAGAGTCTACATCATCAGAGCAATCGATCTAGCCCCCAAGGATAAAAATGGATTGGTAAAGAACAAATAAATAACCTTGGTATTTTTGATAGTTCATAAATATGTATATATGTGAAATAGCCCTCCAGAAACTTCCCCTTTTGGAATTTTGACTATAGGATAATTATATCATTTCTAAATACCTTAACAGCAACATGCAGGTAATAACTCATGTAGTTCATTTCTAAATACCTTAACAGCAACATGCAGGTAATAACTCATGTAGTTCATTTCTAAATACCTCAACAGCAACATGCAGGTAATAACTCATTTAGTTCATTCTAAATACCTTAACAGCAACATGCAGGTAATAACTCATGTAGTTCATTCTAAATACCTTAACAGCAACATGCAGGTAATAACTCATGTAGTTCATTCTAAATACCTCAACAGCAACATGCAGGTAATAACTCATTTAGTTCATTCTAATACCTTAACAGCAACATGCAGGTAATAACTCATGTAGTTCATTCTAAATACCTTAACAGCAACATGCAGGTAATAACTCATTTAGTTCATTCTAAATACCTTAACAGTAACATGCAGGTAATAACTCATGTAGTTCATTCTAAATACCTTAACAGCAACATGCAGGTAATCACTCATTTAGTTCATTCTAAATACCTCAACAGTAACATGCAGGTAATAACTCATGTAGTTCATTCTAAATACCTTAACAGCAACATGCAGGTAATAACTCATGTAGTTCATTCTAAATACCTCAACAGCAACATGCAGGTAATAACTCATTTAGTTCATTCTAAATACCTTAACAGCAACATGCAGGTAATAACTCATGTAGTTCATTCTTAATACCTTAACAGCAACATGCAGGTAATAACTCATGTAGTTCATTTCTAAATACCTCGATCAACAGCAACATGCAGGTAATAACTCATTTAGTTCATTCTAAATACCTTAATAGCAACATGCAGGTAATAACTCATTTAGTTCATTCTAAATACCTTAACAGCAACATGCAGGTAATAACTCATTTAACAGCAACATGCAGGTAATAACTCATGTAGTTCA
>JAIPMN010015258.1:0-14061 GCA_020650975.1 Apostichopus californicus
ATACACATATCTATATTGCTCGGAATCACATGTAGTAGACCTATACAAAGTTCTGATTTGAAGAAAAACTCTTACCTTGAGAGAGAAATATTTCATTATCATGAACAAACAGGGTAAAAATGGAAGACATGTTTGGTGCATTAACTGCTTAAACTAAATGAGAAAAGGATATTTACGCAATTACACTCATGGATGGTTACTAAGCTCTCGCTAAATAAATGGAAAGAATGTGTCTTAAATCAGGGAAAGTGCGAACGACTCTTGTATGGTCGATTAAACGTCTTTTGAGAACCAATCAAAAAGATGCTCATCGAAATACCTTTATAGTTTCGAATCCACTAAGATTTAAGAGTCAGTGAATTGTATTAATTCGAAGTGTTAGCTTAATCTGAAACCCCATGACAGCGAGCGGTTAAAGGCTTCCTCAACGGACAGTTGATTAGACTCAAAAAGTTCTACAAACAATTCCATAATTTCCTCACCTCTTGTCTATACCAAGACAAAAAAAAATCCATTAATAGAAACCTCTGGAGAAAACTATCTTGTAAGAGATGTTGAAATATTTTCTTAAAGGTAATGAAAATCGGTCCACGGTGCATGAGCGGTTCATGATAAAAGAAAATAGATTGTAGGACTTCTGAATAGATTATAAGCTCCCCCCTTTTCGTCCATATTGCTCTCGTTTGGTTGCTAACATTTTGGGTGAAAACTGACAATGAAAATGTGCTATTTTAAGAATTTCTAGATGTTAAGCACATTTAATTTTAAAGTAGAAGAAACCAGACAGAAAAAGGAATACAAAACTCTATCGCGAGAGTAAGAAAAAAAAAGTTTTCACATATTAACATTTAATTAGACATTTAATATAGTTCCGTAATATATTTCTCACATCAATTGTTGTCTGATAACGTTTTTATAATTGATAAAACATTGATAAACGTCAACATTTCACTTATAGTCTTTAAGACTTCCGTCATTAAAGTTATGGATTATTTTAAAGATGATGGTAAATAAACACTTGACGTAAATCAATCAACAGCTACTACACAGACACGATAAGTTCTGCAGATGCAAAACACAAAACTCAACGGAAGAAACATAAACATATTGACCTCAAATGACCTGTTTACCTAATTTAAAAACAAAATGCCAAAGTACAAATTGTGTTGAATGCCATCAAAGGATGTTCTGTTGTTTACATGAAATTTAAAAAGAAATTTTTTTGATGGTGTTATTTTTAATTAAATGGATACAACGATGGACTAACATTAACATTTAGGCCTGCACTGAGGAGCTGACGTCATCATCAATTTAGCCTTAAAGGAGCATTACACTAAGCATATTTTGAAGGTGAATAACTTGAGGAAAAAAAATTATCATTTATTTTCTGTTGTTTCATTTGAAAGATTTGGTTTTTTATACATGTATTTCTACCTTCAAAACATTCACATATATCGATTTTTATTTTATTCGATAAAGTTATGGAAGGTACACTGATCTACGTTCTCTTCCCACCACCCCTCCCTCCCCACCCCACCGGAAATGACAATGCGCACAGTTTGGTATCATGACCTACCGTGTTTCCCAAATATAACAAGAAATAATGTCACCAGCGCTGTATAATATACACATCGACTGACAAGGTACATCGCTAAACCTAAATTGGTCTCAAAAGTCTTGTAAACTTATGTTTTTTTTCGCCAGAGACAAGTTTAACCACACAGCAGGGTACATTACCTTATCAGTGGCATTTTATGTATCTTTCTTTTTATGCATAACATGCTATATATTATGTTTTTCCCCTGCGTGTTCGAAGTTTTGGCAAAGGAATCCAACCGCTACAATCTCGCTAAGGGTTGAGTTTACAGCGTTGCTTTCAAAAAAGGCAAAATAGTAGTCAAAAGTTGCCTAAATTTATCCAATTGTTCAGACCACCTGTAATTTCAGTAATGTTCTATATAACTAATTAACAAATGTACTATAACTAATTAACAAAATTCCCAACTTTGTTGTCTCCTACGAAAGAAGACAAGGGCGAAGTGATAACAACTTTCAATGTAGGTAGGGGAGTTGTAGGGTGGGAGTGGGGTTGGGCAGGGGGTAGGAGCCGGGGGCACTGGGGCACCTGCCCCCCACTTTTTTCCAAAATAGCAAATGTGCCCAACTGGCAAAAATGAAGAACTGTCTTTTGGATATCTTAAGCCTTTGTTAATTTTAAATAGAGTCACGTGCACCATAATAGTATTCATATCATATATACTAACACATCATATATATTTAAGTGATATGGCCGGTGTGTATATCGGTTTATAGCATAACGAGTGGTGGTTGTAGAATGAGAAAGTGCCCCTTCTGATGTTTTGCTCCCCCCACTTTTTGGAAGCTTCCTACCCCCCGGGGGGTGGGTGAGTACCAGCTACTAAGGGCGATGTTTATTGTTATCTCCTCGTTCCCTTCAAGGGTTAAAGAGGGCCAGTCTTTCCATTGTAGTCAGGGGTTTATTACTCTACTTGTAATTCCAGCACGCACATTTTGTTTACAAACAGATTGCCGTGCATAAAACAGTCTGGTTTTATATACCGCAGATCACCACTCGGTCGATTTACGTACACAGTCCACGCTCTAATGATAGTGACGAAATACAACATCAGATACGGCCTTTGAAATAAGACATCAACTTCGGATGTATGTAAACAAAACAAGAGTTCCTTCATGAGTTGGTTCAGTACCCAGTTAGTTGTATTTTTCGTGCGTTCGTTCGTTCGTTCGTAAATAAACAATATATATTAAGAAAGAAAAAAATATTGTTTTTTGTTTTCCATGAACGTTGTTTGTTTATTTTGTCATTGTGTTATTTAATAACATCTCTGATATTAGTTACATTTTTACATAACATCTAAGGAAGGAATATGATAACGTCACCATAGGTCACATTCGTCTATACTACAATCACATATCCATATCTCGGGAAAAAAACACACTGTCTTCGCGTTATAGATTGAACATTTCAATCGCATATGGATTTATATCAATATCAATAATCAAAATCTTTGATGTCATTATGGAGACATGTCCCCAAAAGGTAAGACTCACTAATAATAATGTATTATATGTGCATCCGTTTTTATATAATTATAACTAAAGTGATTCGGTAGACTGAAAATATTGATAAAACTATAGCTAGAAACAGTCAGATAGAAAGCGTCAAAACAATAAAATTGTTATTAATATTATAATTTCCAGTCTAATGTAATCGATTAAAATCAATCATGTATAGCAATATCCTAAGAAGGATCAGACAATGGAACGGTATTTTCAAGAAAACAATTAGTTGTTCTATTATTGTGTATATCATACTTAAAGGAGACACAACAAACCCAAGTATCTTACAGCTTCAATATTTTAGTTTCAGCATTTGCAATACCCATCTCCATTACAGAAGATAAAACAATACCATAAATTAAGAAACATGGAAACTGAATTCAATCAGGGAGTTATTAGAACAACTCACTGATTGAACTATATACATGGTACTTCCATGGTGTCATCTTTAGACTTACTCAAGTCTTAGGGCATTGCGTGTGAAATAACAGTTATATTTCTCCAAATGGAATCATTCGACTTATTCGTGGAAGTTATTCAACACAGTTGTCTCTATCACAAAGACTAACAAGGATGACTGGATTTCTGTCTTAAATGAAATGAATACATTTAAAGGAGCTGTTTACGTTGGTCTCTCATTACCGGAAACATTTATCAAGCCTTCTGAGTGTTAACACCTGTGTACACATCTGACCGAGTCTCCCCCTTCCCCCCCCCTCCCTCTCTCTCCCTCTAAAACTTTCTTTCCGATATCATTTTCTTTAAGTTTGATATATCATTGCTCAACACAATGGACTATTGTGAATACAAGTCATTTTCCTACATCTATTTGAATTAAAAGATAAATGTATCAAACATACTGATTGCTCCTTTAAGAAAAATAAAAGATGCTGACGTCATCTCATTTGTTCAATGACTTCATTTTCGAGCGAAAATTAGTTGCTTCAATTGATTGTTTCTGTCAGAATTATTTTCGTATTTAAAACTGGGTATCGACGGATGCTACTCAAAACACTGCGTGTCTTTGACAATTTTCAATACACATGCACTTTTTTTTATTTCCCTTTAGATTTAGACATCAACTGTGTATTAACCTAAGCTGCCCAGTCGCTTTCTTCAATGAGACTAAAAAAAATCTATCAAAACTAAAAGTGGTAATGAAATGTAACATGCACTAATAGAAATTTGTCGGTAATGACCTGTTACAAATCATTAGTTTTTGGTTTTTATTCTAAACCTATACAGTCATCCGTATTGTAGGTGAGATTTTTTTCAACATTTACCAAACAGTTTAACGGCAACGTGTTATTACGGACATAATTGACACACATGGTCTTGTTTTGCTGTTCCACTCATACACAGTCACAAAACCTCAGTATGTGGTAAACACTGTTAAGAAACACATCATAGTCATTTCATAGTTGATTGCGAAAATTGTATGAAAACCGATGTATTATTCGCATGTAAACAAGGCATAAAACCTGCGGGGGAACAGAATATATACTGGCGGAGTGCTGAGCCTGTATTCCTTAAAGGGACAGTACGGTGATGAAAGCAGAATAAGAAGCACTCTTAAATGAACCTGTTTTTCTTGGTGACGACCCTTTCACCTACCTCTTACCCTTCCCCAGCATCAACGCAAAAACTTATCAAAGCTTCAAGTCTTAACGTGATTCTTAAATTCTTAGAATATAATATTTTAATTCAGCCGAGACCTTTGCAGAAATTTGGGTGTTGATATCATGTACTAACCCGACGACAACAGGAATATTTGCAATGTTCTTACAGCTATTTTAGGTGTGAAGATTGGTATATCTTCTTCAAATGAGCTTTATGTCTAGAATGCTCTTTGAAGGATAAATCGATGATGTTATCGGCTGCTCAGTATAAAGCCTAAAATGTTTATGTTTTTATGATTTAACCATTCTGATAACTGTGTCAAAGTGAATTTTATTTTAACTTGCCATGGAAATTCAGAACGGAGCACCCGTGGCTGACTTCCAATACTATATTTGTGCTTGAAGACGTTGTAATGGATCATACTTGAAACCTTAAAAAAAAAATCTTGAGTTTTTGTGTTGCTTTGGAGAAGTTGACATAACGGTGTACGGTGTGCTAGACGTGGTATTTCAGCCGCTTTGATTGATAATCATCGGATGCTTAGATGGTTGTTTTCTTTATAAAAGATATTTTTAAAGAAAGCATTAAAAGTATTTGATATAGATATAATACCTGAACTGATAAAGCAGTGTCTTGTTACATGATTTACAACAGACCTTTAAATGGGAATGTCATTTCATGACTTCCTTTTAAGAAGGAATTATGAGTCAGTTTGACTGATCAAGAAGAAAAAAAAACATTGACAATGATTACTATAACAACTACAGGAGCACAATTCAGTATTAAAATAACCAAACTCTCCCAAAAGTACATAAGTAATGAGAGTACAGCCTACATGTTGAGATATACTGTTAACATTCATCTGCTTGCATACGGGTCTACCAATAGTTCACTTTTGTCCCCTTCCTTCCTTCTGTCTCCCCCCCCCCCCCTCACCATCCTCTCACATAAGAAACCCCTGAAAATGATATGGAAGACAACTATGTCATTTGCTACATTAGAATGTTATACAACGAATGCAGCCAAACCGCCAAGTTATGGAAAAAGTAGATAATAAGGTCCATAACCCTGCTTTAAAGTTCATTACAAGGGAAGCTGCGATAACAGATTACGCTAACAAAAGCCATTCCGCATGGTTTAACTTTATTTGACTGCTCTAGTGTTATGATCTGTACTATGAAAAGAAACTTCGCCAATAAACCGGAAAGCTAATGGCCTTGATGAAAAATAACAAAGTCAATTGAATTAAATACTGACACAACAAAGTTTACATGATTTAATGGGTTTCTTTCCTTCGTGGTTCAAAGTACCGCTTAATACGTAAATATGAACCCGTTAGCATAACAAAAATCTTTAGAAAATAACCCAATAATAGCACAGATTCAGAGTTTAAGTGAGCCTATATAACAGTGAATACCATGGGTAATTGTGTGCGTGCATAGAAGATTGTTAACAGCAATAAACTATTTAGCTTCAGAAGCAAGTTTTGATCTAAGTTAGCATTTATTTTGAAAATGATTTTGCAGAGTTTTGTAGACATATACCTGTATGGACACTGGATAAGTATTATATATGCGAGTATTATCACAGTATTGACCTGACCCGGAACCAGTACATGCACATGCGCAGTTGTGCTAGGGAAACCATAGCAACGCTCTTGGTCAATTTAGTCTGCTCGGGGATCTGGGAGGGCACTATACCCCAACGAGCTTAGTTTAAATTAAATATATGACTTGTATAAAACGTGTAATCAGTTGTAATCACGTTAAGTCACTTGGACAAAAAAATAATACCTAAAGAATTTGAAAGTGTTAAGGGTTTCATTTCTTTTTACATATATAAATATTTCTATTAAGGTTGGAAAACTATACATTTAACAAAGGTTATTTGCTAAGTAATTTGACTAAATGAACACCTAGGGGTATTTTTCACTTTGTGTAACAAACAATATCGACATTTACATCAAACATAAAAACCAGCCACAGTGCCCAAACTCTGTACGTGGATCTTATTATTATTTTATTTATAATCCTCATGAAATATATAAATCCACAATCCTCAGAACTCAGGAAATGAGAGCAATTTTTCAGCGGCCGGTGCCATATTCTCTCAAAAGTACAAGATGCTGTGACGTCCCAACCTATAAAGAGGATCCCACATTCACAAAGGGTTTTTGATTTCTAAAATCGCGAAAGTAGAAACAATATTTCTAGCTCTCGAGATGATGCTTGATAATGTCTGAGTATATAAAGATGGCAAACTTAAAACTTGTCCACTCAGTTCACTTCAAATGACCTCTATAGATATTCTTCAACGTATAACTCATTGGTGTTGAAAACACTCTGCTATCCCAAAATGGAAGACAGTTTTTTTTCTTTTCTTCTCTTCTTATGTCGTCACACGTATAAAGCTAGACGTGCCCGAGATGGCGTAAATGGCAATGAACGTGGGAAGGAGGGAGTGGTGTGGATGATCCCATTATGGTGTAGGGTAAACTAGGGTGGGATAAACCAGTTAAAGGTGTAGTGTAACCTGTGAATGGATGGTGATGATGATGGTGGTGAGCGCCAGCGTACACCACCCCCGGGGTGTAAGCGAAAGGCGTCATGCTCATCAGGGGCGGCGAGTGGTGCCCCGGGGACGGAGAAGCCGTCGTTGGGGCGTTTGGATCCATGCCCGGGTTTTGTTTCTTCCATTTCGTGCGTCTATTCTGAAACCAAATTTTGACCTGAGTCTCCGTTAAGCTCAATGAAAGCGCCAAGTTCAATCGCTCACAGACGGACAAGTATCTAGTTGTCTTAAATTTATTCTCTAGGGCTACAAGTTGTTCATAAGTAAAAGCTGTCCTAGCTCTTCTAGGTTTAGCAGATTTGGCCTCGCTAAAGTCGTCCTCATCTTCTATATCATCCTCGTCCTCATGATCGCTTCGTTTTCTCTTCCCTGGTGATTCCCCACTTTCAATTTCACCCCCACTCTTGAAATGGTTGTGCCCATCCATATCACGTGACATATCCATATTCCCATCAGCTTCCTCCTTAGGTGACTTTTCGCCGCCGTCTCTCGCTTCATCTAACCCATCTCCTCCTCCTCCACCGTGTAATCTCGAAGGACTGCTAGGTAACGAACCGTGCCGCTCATGATCTGTGGATAAAAGCCAATAGAAAGTCAGAAAAGAAAAGGAAAAAGATTTAGCAAAGAAAATAAACAGAATAGATTCTGGACAAGTCATTTCACTCTGTCATCATTCCAATGTCTATAATTAATTAAAAGTTGATTGCTTTCCTGTTCCCTTAAAATCCTCTTTTCGATTTTTTATTCTTCTTCTTCTTCGGCCTAGCTACCCTCATTGAATTCGCTTCGATTCACCTGTCATGAGTTCAATGGTTTAAAATGTTGACCAAATTATCCAATAACAAAAAGGAAAGTCTCTCGTCAAAAAAAAAAAAAAAATAGAGAGAGAAAAAAAGGTGTAGCGATTCACATCCCCGTAACACCTTCACAAATGCTTTTAATAACAACGTAGCCTCTGGCGATGGGTTACATCGATACATATACATAAGAAAGGTATAATGTTTTAATACATCAGACACAGTGTATAGTGGTAGGAGAAAAAAAAATAACGAGTTGAATAGATAGACCTTTCAAGAAACCGAGGAGATAAATTGTGAAAAGACTTCATTGAGAAATTAAAAGAATCTGATGTCGCGTAAAATTTAGTCCATAAAGTTTACTGGTAAGTAATTGTGGTTGAGCAAGGAATATTGGATTTGCGCTCGGGCTTAAAATTTTATACAAAGGTTTGTAAAGAAAGAAAATCAGAGAGAATAAACTCGTCAAACAGATCAATTAAGAGCTTATATGGCCTCATCAGATCCACTGGAAATTAAATTAAAGGGCGAATGGACGATGTTGTTTTTTTTCTTCTTTATTCTTCAAATTTTAAGTTACCAACTACACACAATATCCAGACGATATATGAAATAAGACGGAGATTGTTAAGGTGGATTTAGCTTAATTTATTACTCTTTTGTGATTTGTTGTGATTTCTAAAAAAAAAATCCCATAATAATGTTTTTTTTTCAAGCATGGTTAGAGAAATTTGTCATGAAATAATTCAGACGAGCATTAAAATTTCAAAAAATCATTTTATTTATTTATTTATATTTTCATGTGATTATACTAATATCAGAACAAAACCCCATGATCAATTCCAACTTTTTGGGCCAATAATTTGTTCAGTCTTTATGTAAACAACAGGCTCAAAGAACGGTGGCAAGTTTTCTGAGAGGCTTGATCGTAAAAATAAAAATAAAAAGTCTGAAGTATATAACAGAACTGGTTCGTCACATAGTGTAAACATTTAAATTGTGGGGTAAACTTGGTGAATTTTCTTATCGATAAAGGCCTCCTGAAAAACGCATATCAATCAGATGTTATTGATAGCTCAATTTTTTTTTTATATGAAAAGCATCTTTTTGAGTTGAGTAGTTTTTTTTTATCCTGTTTAATACTAACATCTCATATTCATAGAGGTCATTAGCTTGATTTGCCAAGTCTCATTTAAAAAACAGTGACGTAAAAAGTCCATCTTTTTGAAATGATTATGTATAGTTGTTGTCTGTGTTTGCACATGTGCCACTATGAAAAGCGTCGACGTGAAAAAAATGTTGATGATTGAATCAAGTTTTATGATTATTATCTTGAACCCTCAGTTGGTGTAGCAAGAGTACGCTCTCAGGTGTCTTTCTAAGTGTGATCAACAGGGACCTTCAGCCACGCCAGAAATCAACAGAGGGGCACGGTCATATCGGTCCTATACATCTAGTTCCGCGAAATTTTAATTAACCAGCGGAGAAATACTCTCAAAATATGATACAGTACTCAGTCGTTTGATTGCAAAGCAAATAATTTTTATTTCTTGTGTTGCTCAGTCCCAGACTGAAGTGGCAATCAGATTATTTAAACTTCGTCTCGATCTGTTTCGATGTTTCGTTTTGGGAATACAAGATGATTCTACGAAATACCACAACAAGCATGCGCCGTGTGAATTCTGTGGTTATTGATATAAAAAAAAAAACTTTGCAGACGTTTTTAGTGGTTTGTTTGATTCCAAAAAGCAAGTTGTTATTTATTTAGTTTTATAATTCACATGAAAGATTTATACTCTCTATCATAAGCAAAGTTCAATTACACTTGACAATGTCATAAGCTATAGAAATCCTTTTGTATTTTCCGCCCTACCCACACCCCATTTAAGTGACGTTACCACGAACCGGCAATAAAGAGTGACAAACGCACCCCATGTACGCACCCACCGACTTAGTCACAGAAGGAGTTGTTATGGCAACTCCCTGGTCACAGGGCGTCAAGGGCTATGCGTACTCGAATCTCCTGTGTAGTTCTGGTTAGGCTACTACCTTAGTTAGATACAGAAGCATAACCTCGTCATATAGATTATGCCACTGTAGGCGCGCGAAAAACGGGGGAGGGGAGTGGGACAGCTCCTAAATGGTCTTCCCATCCTTCAAACTGTCCCGGTCTCTCTGGAGTGAAACCAGCGAGTGTAGAGTCAGTCTTTTGATTAATTTCCATTTTCAAAATTATTTTTTATCATCACCGTCTAATACCACTAATAAAGGTATAAAAAAGTTGTCTAATGTTAAATATTTAACCTATTGGTTCATTTGTTGTTCTTTTGTTTGTTTGTTTCGCGCCCCATCCCTCTGACATGCCACCTCTCTAAAACCCACCTCTCTGAAATCTGAAATGGCAACCCGTTGCCATCGGAAGTGGCACCTTTCTATACCATCTGAACTCCCGGCTCCATATCGACGGGGTTATAAACAAACTGATCACCGCCGTTGCGACTTAGTATGCGTATATCTGTTTACCTATTCATTCTGTATATATATATAATATACTTTCACAGTTCCTAACAACCCAGAATTGACATACAATGTAATTATTGTAACATTTCTCATTCCGCGTACACCTCGCAGCATGCATACACCGTGACTCCATATCTAGAAATTAAACATTAACATTCTCCCCGTATATACATACTCCTATTAACATTACAGGCCTATACGTCGATAACACATGCAGGGGGAGAGGCCGTATATACTATATATATACTGATCCCTCTACTACAATAAGTACCATTTAGTTTTTGTGCAACTTTGAAAACTTCACCATTATATTTGTCTGAAATAGTTTTTAAAATTAAAAACCGTTTGAGTAAAATTCTAACAAAGTTTGATAAACTCTTTGGCAAACATACATGCATCTAACAACACTGGCTATGATCAAATTCGCTCTGTCAGTAAAATGCCTTTATCAATCTTGGAGTGATTTCTGCCCAAGCAATGAGAGTGGGGTGGTGGTATCCCCCCTTTCTTTTAAACCGATTTACCTTGTGATAACACATAAATTGAATAAAAAATGAAACCTTATTTTTTGCATGTTAAGTACGTAATTCATGAACGAATTTTCTGACGAAAGAGAATCATATGAGGCAATAAATATAGTTTCTTTCCTAGCATAAATCACATCATCATTCAATGACAAAAATCCAGCAGAAATTTTCTGATAAAATGTATTCCTTTAATTAGGAAGCCCGGAATACCAGGCAATGTTTAATTGTGAATTAAAGTTAGCTATTTCTCTTTAATCGACAAAAATTTGTTTGAAAAAATTCATAAAAAAGTTTCATATTTCTAGGATGACTTGTAAATCAAGAATAAATGGTCTCTGGATTTTTTTTTTTTGGGGGGGGGGGTTACATAAGTTGTTAATTATTTGAAATTATCTTTAAACAAATCTTTCATATTACAGTCATAAAAGAAAGCGAAAATACCAGTAAAAACAAGTACAATTGTTAAATTCTAGACTTAAGGAAATCCCCAGTTTTCCTGCAAACAAAAATATTAAAATATCATAAAAGTTTCCTTAAACGTTCTGTAGAATTTCTCCAGTATGTATTTATCGTAGAGAACTATAAAGTCTTAACAATCTTGTTCAATTAGTTGCTTCTAAATAATATAAAATAATATTAAAACATAAGAAAAATTTGTTTCAGTATTTTAAATTCTAAAATTAAATTATGCGAGAGTTATGGAAGCGATAAATTGAACCTATAGCTCTTTGTTTTTGTAGCATGGTTATATATTCTTTGGTAATATATTCCAAATTTTCCTGAAAATTTTAATTTGAACAGATGTATCACTCATTTATTTTGTTTATGTTCAACGTCAAAACAACAACAAACGTCTACTTAAAATTATTTAAAAAAACTACTTTAAAACTACTTAAATATTAAAATTATTGATTTAAGAGGTTGCCGAGCACTTCATGGTCACCCTTGAATCACTTGCCTTCACTCATAAAAAAAAATAATAATATAATACTAATAATAAATATAATAATAATAATAATAAAAATGCAAAAGATTACTTAAAATTGCTTTAACTTGATAAGTAAATGTCAACAAAATGAAACCAACTTAGAATTTTTGGAATCGTGGGTAATGACGAATAAATAACATTTGACATTATCACCAATATTTTAGATTTGAAGAGAAAAAAACCATAGACTTTGGAGTATAAAAATGGGAATCGAATGTTACTGGTCAATGTGCATCTCACAGTGAATACAAGTCCTAATGGTTTCTGACCATAGCTACATACAAACAAATAATTTACACGGATCGGACACCAATTAACTTCTTGATTGTCTTGTGAACTACTTTTGTCATTCTCTCCCCTCACCCTAACCCAACCCCCCCCCCACCCCCATCCATAGTTTTAACTATACAGGTGCAGTTTGAATTAAACTGCCACAACCCGCTGCGGTTGGTATACCAGACACTCAACAGTTTTTGAAAGGAAAGCTTAGACACCATCTAACTATCTGTTGCTTTAGTTACTAAAAATCGCCAAAAAAAACGATAAATAATTTTAATAATAAACGTGCAAGGATTTGTAAATGAAGAAATAATAATGATACAATACATTAAATTTGTCGGAAGTCAAATTTTCCGGATTGAAGAAGGAAGAATGGTTGTAACTTACAAATTACGAATAAATAAACGGCTTCAACCGCAAAGATCTCTTAGTTACATTGAGGGTATGGGGGGGGGGGGGGGGAACTATGTGTAATTATTACATAGTTTGGTCAGAATATCGAAACATTAAAACCTAACATACCTACAGCAATAATCTATCCTCGTGTTTCGGAAGTTTCTTAATAGGTATTAAAACAGTAGATTGATTAGTTAGTTTTTATTAAATATGTTTTATACTCACATTACGAATCGAATTGAATTGCTAGGATACGAACCTCACCCCTACCCCGACAAAACTAAAATGATATGGAAGCTAATGCTTTAATAAAAAGAAAAGTATCAAATTAAACTAATAGTGATAGACTTGGTTCCTACATAAGCATAGAAAAGTCAATAAATCCCTTGACATTATACTATATCCCACAATAAATTCAATTCTCTTTAAATTTAAATTGAATTTATTCTCTTCAATTTCTGCTTCCTTTCATCTCATTGCTCTTTGTTCTGTTTATATTTTACTATTATTTTTTTTCAATTGTCCAATTAATTCGTCTGTATGATATTTATATGTATTTTAAACGTGTTTTCGTTCTATATTTGTTGCAGTTTGCTGTTGAAGGATATCAAAAACGTCAGGCCCTCCAACTTTTACAAATTCACTTACACAACCTGTTTTGTATTGTTTTTTTGTATTATTATTATTATTTTTTTTATAGGTTTGCCGTTTAGATAAGCAAATTGTGAACATAATTTGTTCTCTCTCTCTCTACTGACATATAAACAGTTTCAGGTGTTTTCGTTTCTGACATGAATTGTCATAATTGTAAAA
Source organism: Apostichopus californicus (assembly GCA_020650975.1). Lineage (NCBI taxonomy): Eukaryota > Metazoa > Echinodermata > Holothuroidea > Aspidochirotida > Stichopodidae > Apostichopus > Apostichopus californicus. The sequence goes on from JAIPMN010015258.1 coordinate 13,614, forward strand.
ATAAACAAAACACAAAACAGTACTGATCGATTTCATGAGTCTTAAAATGAAAGCATTAAATTTCCCTGACATAATTACCGCGGGTATAGATATTATATATTTGTTTAATATCCAAGTCATATAGTCAATTTTCTGTAACAATGACCTCCATAAATAGGATTCTTTGAGGTTAAAGGTTAAACCGAAAATACGCCTAAGGGACAAGAATGGTTCATCAAAGCAATCATAGCGATAATAAAGTGTAATAATCTTGTTACTGCGATGATGGATTCTATAATCCTCCTTAAGTTTCGACTTAATAAAATAGGAGAAGTAATCATTCATTTGATTTCGCCGTGCTTATATTTGGTATTGAAGTTATCAGCTATATTTCATTTCATCATTTCGTCTTGCATTTATGATCTGATGCGAGTAAACAGTCTCTATAGCGTTATTATAGTACTGGATA
>JAIPMN010015266.1:0-10948 GCA_020650975.1 Apostichopus californicus
TCAGAACTCACACAGCAAGAAGCATTCAGTGCTCTCCTGGCCATTCACTGAGCAACATATGCAGATTGTGGCTAACTACCAATAGAGACAAGGCACCTATTAGAAACAGGATCTCATTCTGATGTGGCAGCAAGAAAAGCGAGTACTGTATCACTGAACAAGAACTATTGTGCTGGAGGGAGAGAATATAGTTGAATTGATGAGACTGTAACAAGATACATCTTATATGTAGAGATTAACTTCCTCCTATCTACAGATGAGTACTCTTATATGTAGAGATTAACTTCCTCCTATCTACAGATGAGTACTCTTATATGTAGAGATTAACTCCCTCCTATCTACAGATGAGTACTCTTATATGTAGAGATTAACTTCCTCCTATCTGCAGATGAGTACTCTTATATGTAGAGATTAACTTCCTCCTACTGTATCTACAGATGAGTACTCTTATTCATTTCCTCCTATCTACAGATGAGTACTCTTGTGTTTTTTATTTCCCAGGGTGTTAGAGTTGAGTTAATGAGTTACATTTTCACCAATGATGGTTCAATGCTTGTCCAATTAATGTACAACGATGCTAAGGCTATACTATGTGAAAGCACTTCAATTGTAGTGAGGATAGGTTGCCATTACTTGCTTATTAAATATGTAATGTTTCAATGATTTAAAAGGAGCTTGATCAATTGTTATATATGGCAACAATTATATCAATCCAAATATTATTATACTTGATTAAACATCTATTTGATGGACAGCTAGCAAGTTGATTTTATTTGATTGAAAAACTTCATTTCAACCATCGTTGCTCAACATATTAAGTATGAATAGTTATTAAAGAATGTGAGACAAAGTTTACCTTTAAGCAGCTTAAAACTAAAGAAATGATGAATGTAAATGAAAAAAAAATGGGGTTGAAGGGAATCCAAAGAAGCTATAACTAGCAAGTTTTACTGAAATTAAAGCAGGAGTTAGGGATATCAACACTGATTGTTATTAGCAAACTGACAATGGTCCCATTGTATGTACAAAGACATCTTGATCAGCTGTAGGAGGGGACTAATAAACTTAGATTAAAACCCTCCTAATCCACCATATTTACAAGCAAGTAGTCTTATGAAGTTAGTTTTATGATCGTCCAGGTTAATTACATGATTGGATTAACTATGTTTTGGTGCAGAAGGAGAATAATAAACTAAGCTTATGACCGTACCCTCCTGTTTTACCAGATCTCCAAACACTTTGAAGTACATGGTAACTTGTGCACTTAGTTTTAAACAATTTCATGCCTATCTTAACTAGATGAGTCCACACAAGTCTTGGTGTATGAGTTGTTTAAGGATTAAGTTTACATGGTGACTTATGAAGGTAGTTTATTAGATGAGTTCACATAAGTCTTGGTGTATGAATTGATTAAGGATTAAGCTTATTAATTTCACGGTTTTCTTTTAGTTTTGGAATATGACAGAGCCATAAATAGACTGATCCACTGTATTTTACATACACTTTGAATGTCATGGAGACTTAGTTCATGAGCTCCAGATTAAAGTACATGAATTTCCATTAATTATGATACATGAGTAGACTAACAAAATGAGGTAATGTGAATCTACTGATCCACGGAATATATACAAACACTGTTATTAAACTGATTATGTACATGAAGTTACATTAGTCTTGGTGTATGAGGTGGCTTCTGAAGTTCTCTTATACCTCAGGTCATCTTTATCATCAGAGTTAAGATGACTTGGAACTCTTGCTCCACAGTAGGAAACTTACCAACCATGGAGGATCATGTGACATGCTCCCAGGTGCTACTAACATATTATTTAACCCTTTGTCAGTTGGAAATAATATGCGTTCCATAAACAACAGAACGCCACTATAACAGGCGTTTATGGTGAATTTTAGACTAATTAGTTTTGGATAATAATGTTGTTGAGATTTACTTTCCATCTCTACAAAAAACTTGATCTGCATGGACCCTGGCTGCTATTCTTTGAATATCTACCCTCAGAGACTTATAGATTGCTTACCGTGGTCACTACTATCATATGCTCTTGTTTACGTGCAAAAATAGAAGACTTGTGTTGCTAAGAAACAATGAATCCTGTGATCTGCTTCTCATGTCTACATACAATTGTGTGCAGTCCTGATAAGTTGAGTAGCTTCACAAAGAATGTGGTAGCTATGAGATAACAACATTAGTTATTGTAGAATACACATTCAAGGAGTATTGTAACAGTTGAGTGCTACAAGGAAGCACGTCACATGACCCTACATGGTTGGTATGTTTTTTGCGTGTCTCCTCACTGACATAGTCGGTCCAGGTTAATGTATACACGGATGATCTTTATCAATTTTCATAAAATTTGATTTACCAAGTGACTACTACATGGCTTAAAGTAACTTGATTTGAATATATAAATTAGAACCTCGATGTAAAAAGTGAGAAGTAATTCAGTTTATGATCCAGATTATCAAACATGTTTGTTGGTTGGATGTATAAGTCATGCTTTTAATGCTTATTAATTTGTTGCCACTTACTGCATATTAACAAAATACAATGAACAATTATGTTTCCAGTCTCAAAGAATTACTTTAGTGTTCATACGTAATAGTCCAACCCTAAGCATATAAATAAACAGAAAAGGTAAATGTGACTGCTACAAAATGTTTCTAAAGTTTAATAATATTTCAAGGTTTTCAAGATATTCAGCTATAAAATAGGTCAAATCTCTAGAATGTTCCATCAAGACTATATTGATGATGACATCTGCTCCTCAGTGCAGCCTAGATATGTATAGTTAGCTAATTGTGTAATATGAATTATACCAGCTCAACCAAAAACTGTTCTTTATCACATTGATGGGTTTGTGTTTGCATTGCTTCTAACGAGCTGACCTAATGGTCTGTGTGCTGGACTTCAGCCACTTTGATTGATGAATCACTGTTGAAAGAATTATTTCTTAAAACATAAATGGTGTTATAGAGGTACAAACTAGGCTGATAGCTGTGGGTTTTTAGCGGTCTTGTGCTGTATAGGCCATTGATCCTACTACATAATCCCATAACTTAGAAGTACAGACTAGGCTGATAGCTGAGGATTATAGTAGTCTTGTGCTGTATAGGCCATTGATCCTACTACATACTAACATAACCAGAGAAACAGACTAGGCTTATAGCTGAGAGTTTTAGTAGTCTTGTGCTGTATAGACCATTGATCCTACTACCATAACTTAGAGGTACAGACTAGGCTGATAGCTGAGGGTTTTAGTAGTCTTGTGCTGTATAGGCCATTGATCCTACTACATACTTCATACTGCCATAGCCTCTTAAGATAGATCTCAGTTCTGCTGCTCACTACTCCCTCATCTTAATTCTGGTGATAGTCTGTTTCTTCAGGTTTGGTTTATTGTATATTATGTTCCTCTATCAGTCCAGTTACTTTCTATGTTACTCATAGACCTACCCAAGTAAAACTGCTCATAACAAGATGATGTAGTTGGGAATACCTTTGTAGTATTTAAGGTATCTCAGTATTGAATGTAATCGTGAAATATTATGTAACCTTAATCATGTAGTAGTATTAAAGCTGACTTAATCATGTAATACTTGGTATTTCCAGCGTGTTTCTCCTTGGTAACCTTGGTATTGTGGGATTACCAAAGATGTTTCTCTCGTTGCCTTTTAAACCAAACCATTGTGTGCCATATTAATAATAATAATACCTGTTTTTTCTTGCCATGTTTTCAGCTGTTGTATAATTGCTGTTATCCTTAATGAGACTTAATAATGAGGTTATAAATTATAATATGGTGGACTATTGCATATAGATAATATAAAAGTAATGGAAAAAACAGAAATTTGTTAGGTGGGTTAATTATTCCTGAGAGGAGACTGATTCATCTATCTTGTACAGGCTGTTTGCCTTTATGGTCAGCTTCCACACAATGATGTTAATATGCACCATGCACTTGTTGGTCAATAGCCCCTGGTTTCATTAATGTTAATGTTTCATCAAGTTTCTTAAAAATTCTCAATAAATTGTATGTTTAAGCCAGGCATGTTCTTCATTCACCAGCCGAGACTTCCCATATTAATCTGTTCTCTATGGGATATTCATAAAGATGAAATGTCTGACAATATTGCTTGTATATATTATTTGAAATGATAAGTGATTTAACTAGAAAAGTTATCCCTCCTAATTTATTATTGTATCATGATCATCCTCTTAGAGTTGTTAAATCTTGTATTATAAATCATTTTAATGTCACCTCTATTGATGATAGTAGTACATATACATTTTAATGTTACCTCTATTGATGATAGTAGTACATATACATTTTAATGTTACCTCTATTGATGATAGTAGTACATATACATTTTAATGTCACCTCTATTGATGATGGAACATGTACATGATGATATGAAGAAGTTTTAGAATAGATTTGAGGATGTTTCATCAAGACACTATGTTTGCATATTTCATCAGCATTTCTACTTTGTACTATTATTGTATACAACTACCCCCTCTCCCCCAACCCCCTCCTATTGTGATCCATACTCTATAACCTATCAGTTTGTATAGGACTTTGTACATATATGAAGTAGAGTAGGCACACACCTCCTGACTGAACACAAGTTGACCTAACTCGACAGTCATAAAGTTGATAGTCAATAATACGGCAGTGTGTGTATCACCATGACTGAAGTGTAGTCTGAAACTCATCTTGAAGTGTCTTCACTGATGTCAGTTAACAATACAACTACATAGAGTAAAAAGAATAGAACCATTCACAGGGGAACAAAATTCTGTAGTCCAAATGAGCACCAGTTAAAATAAAATAGTTGACAGCATGCAGGGATGTTGTCAGTGATAAGATCTTGAAGACTATCTACAACTTTGTCAGGACAAACTACAGGACAAACTACTTTGTCAGGACAAACTAGTTTTATGATAGTCTTTGTCAGCCTCATTGAAGGTAGCAGCCACTAACAGCAGCCACTAAGAGAAAAAAGACAGTAAGACATTACACACAGTACTGCCACGGCGGTCGTGTGTGTGTGTTATAACTGACACTGCCGTCGAGTGTATTGTTCAGTAGTGCATAAATAAGAAAGGTATTGTTTTTTTCCCCTTCAAAATCGATTAATTTGAGTTATCGACCTTAATGAGATGTCAGGTAAACACCACATTAAAGTTGAAAGGTTCCTCTTTCACGTGGTATATCTTTACTATCGGTCCAAAACCGATTTCTTGACCAAACGTGGCCTTAACGTTTTAACTCCCATACGGACATCTCTAAACGCGCTGTGTATACGTAATGTGTAATGATCCAAAAATTGATCTATTTTTTTTCTCAAAATCGATTAATTTGAGTTATCGACCTTAATGAGATGTCCGGTTAGCACCACATTAAAGTAGAAAGGTTTCTCTTTCACGTGGTATATCTCTACTATCGGTAACAAAACCGATTTCTTGACCAAAAGTAGCCTTAAAGGTTTAACCCCGATACGGACACCCACTCTAAACGCGCTGTATGTACGTAATGTGTAATGATCCAGAAATTGATTTAAAATGTTTTTTCTTCAAAATCGACTAATTTGAGTTATCGACATTAATAAGATGTCAGGTTAACACCACATTAAATCTCTAACCCTAAGCCTAAATTTGAAACGTTTCTCTTTCACGTGGTATATCTTTACTATCGGTCCAAAACCGATTTCTTGACCAAAAGTGGCCTTAAACTTTTAACCCCGATACGGACCCCTCTCTAAACGCGCTGTATGTACGTAATGTGTAATGATCCAAAAAATGAATTATTTTTTCAAAATCGATTAATTTGAGTTTTTTTCAAATCGATTAATTTGAGTTATCGACCTTAATAAGATGTCAGGTTAACACCACATTACAGTTGAAAGGTTCCTCTTTCACGTCGTATATCTCTACTATCGGTCCAAAACCAATTTCTTGACCATACGTGGCCTTAACGTTTTAACCCCCATGTGGACACCTCTAAACGCGCTGTGTATACGTAATGTGTAATGATCCAAAAATTGATCTAATTTTTTTTTCAAAATTCATTAATTTAAGTTATCGATCTATATGAGATGTCCGGTTAGCACCACATTAAAGTAGAAAGCTTCCTCTTTCACGTGGTATATTTCTACTATCGGTAACAAAACCGATTTCTTGACCAAAAGTAGCCTAAAGTTTTAACCCCCCCTATGGACATCTCTAACAGTGCTGTGTATACGTAATGTATAATGATCCAAAAATTGATCTAATTTTTTTTCAAATTTGATTAATTTGAGTTATCGATCTAAATGAGATGTCCGGTTAGCACCACATTAAAGTAGAAAGATTCTTCTTTCACGTGGTATATCTCTACTATCGGTCCAAAACCAATTTCTTGACCAAACGTAGCCTTAACGTTTTAACCCCGATACGGACATCTCTAAACGCGCTGTGTATACGTAATGTGTAATGATCCAAAAATTGATCTGATGTTTTTTTTAAAAATCGACTAATTTGAGTTATCGACCTTAATGAGATGTCAGGTTAGCACCACATTAAAGTAGAAAGGTTCGTCTTTCACGTGGTATATCTCTACTATCGGTAACAAAACCGATTTCTTGACCAAAAGTAGCCTAAAGTTTTAACCCCCCTATGGACATCTCTAAACGCGTTGTGTATACGTAATGTGTAATGATCCAAAAATTGATCTGATTTTTTTTCAAAATTCATTAATTTAAGTTATCGATCTAAATGAGATGTCAGGTTAGCACCACATTAAAGTAGAAAGATTCTTCTTTCACGTGGTATATCTCTACTATCGGTCCAAAACCGATTTCTTGACCAAAAGTAGCCTTAACGTTTTAACCCCCATACGGACATCTCTAAACGCGCTGTGTATACGTAATGTGTAATGATCCAAAAATTGATCTGATTTTTTTTTAAAAATCGACTAATTTGAGTTATCGACCTTAATGAGATGTCAGGTTAACACCACATTAAAGTAGAAAGGTTCCTCTTTCACGTGGTATATCTCTACTATATCGGTAACAAAACCGATTTCTTGACCAAACGTGGCCTTCAAATTTTAACCATATGGAAATCTCTCTGAACGCGCTGTATGTACGTAATGTGTAATGATCCAAAAAATGAATAATTTTTTTCGAAATCGATTAATTTGAGTTATCGACCTTGATGAGATGTCCGGTTAGCACCACATTAAAGTAGAAAGATTCTTCTTTCACGTGGTACATCTCTACTATCGGTCCAAAACCGATTTCTTGACCAAACGTAGCCTTAACGTTTTAACTCCCATACGGACATCTCTAAACGCGCTGTGTACACGTAATGTGTAATGATCCAAAAATTGGTCTAATTTGTTATTCAAAATCGATTAATTTGAGTTATCGACCTTAATGAGATGTCCGGTTAGCACCACATTTAAGTAGAAAGGTTTCTCTTTCACGTGGTATATCTCTACTATCGGTAACAAAACCGATTTCTTGACCAAAAGTAGCCTTAAAGGTTTAACCCCGATACGGACCCCTCTCTAAACGCGCTGTATGTACGTAATGTGTAATGATCCAAAAATTGATTTAAAATGTTTTTTCTTCAAAATCGACTAATTTGAGTTATCGACATTAATAAGATGTCAGGTTAACACCACATTAAAGTAGAAAGCTTCCTCTTTCACGTGGTATATCTCTACTATCGGTAACAAAACCGAGTTTCTTGACCAAAAGTAGCCTAAAGTTTTAACCCCCCTATGGACATCTCTAACAGCGCTGTGTATACGTAATGTGTAATGATCCAAAAATTGATCTAAATATTTATTCAAAATTGATTAATTTGAGTTATCGATCTAAATGAGATGTCCGGTTAGCACCACATTAAAGTAGAAAGCTTTCGCTTTCACGTGGTATATCTCTACTATCAGTAACCAAACCGATTCCTTGACCAAAAGTGGCCTTAAAGGTTTAACCCCGATACGGACCACTCTCTAAACGCGCTGCATATACGAAATGTGTAATGATCCAAAAATTGATTACATTTTTTCCCTTCAAAATCGATTAATTTGATTTATCGACCTTAATAAGATGTCAGGTTAACACCACATTAAATCTCTAACCCTAACCCTAAATTTGAAACGTTTCTCTTTCACGTGGTATATCTTTACTATCGGTCCAAAACCGATTTCTTGACCAAAAGTGGCCTTAAAATTTTAACCCCGATAAGGACCCCTCTCTAAACGCGCTGTATGTACGTAATGTGTAATGATCCAAAAAATGAATTATTTTTTCAAAATCGAATTATTGGAATTTTTTTCAAATCGATTAATTTGAGTTATCGACCTTAATAAGATGTCAGGTTAACACCACATTACAGTTGAAAGGTTCCTCTTTCACGTCGTATATCTCTACTATCGGTCCAAAACCAATTTCTTGACCATACGTGGCCTTAACGTTTTAACCCCCATGTGGACACCTCTAAACGCGCTGTGTATACGTAATGTGTAATGATCCAAAATTTGATCTAATTTTTTTCTTCAAAATTCATTAATTTAAGTTATCGATCTATATGAGATGTCCGGTTAGCACCACATTAAAGTAGAAAGGTTCCTCTTTCACGTGGTATATCTCTACTATCGGTAACAAAACCGATTTCTTGACCAAAAGTAGCCTAAAGTTTTAACCCCCCTATGGACATCTCTAACAGCGCTGTGTACACGTAATGTGTAATGATCCAAAAAATGATTTAATTTTTTTCCTTCAAATCGATTAATTTGAGTTATCGATCTAAATGAGATATCCGGTTAACACCACATTAAAGTAGAAAGATTCTTCTTTCACGTGGTATAACTTTATTATCCGTCCAAAAACGATTTCTTGACCAAAAGTGGCCTTAACATTTTAACCCCCATGTGGACATCTCTAAACGCGCTGTGTATACGTAATGTATAATGATCCAAAAATGGATCTAATTTTTTCTTCTTCAAAATCGACTAATTTGAGTTATCGACCTTAATGAGATGTCCGGTTAGCACCACATTAAAATAGGAAGGTTCGTCCTTCACGTGGTATATCTGAACTATCGGTAACAAATCGTTCAGAGAGGGGTCCGTATCGGAGTTAAACTTTTAAGGCCACTTTTGGTCAAGAAATCGGATTTGTTACCGATGCTTATAAAGCATTTGCCATCCATGAGACCAGGAAAAAACCTTATCCAAATCCATTTGATATTTCTCAGAATCGCTTTTGGAACAGACCTCAGAATACAAGTTGGTGTCAGCAAACTTCTTAGCTGTACACAAAATATCTCTGTCAATGTCATTTATTTAGGCAACAAACAACATGGGACCCAAAACAGACCCTTGTGGAACCCCACTAGTAACGTCCTGCCAAGAAGAAGCACAGCCTTTAATTACCACCCTCTGTTCCTATTAACAAGCCAATTCTCGATCCAAGACAGTAAATTCCCATTCCCATACTCTTCAGCCTTTCAGTCAAAGGTCTTCTGGAAATCCAGGAACACAACATCCACAGACTTCTGCCTATTTAGTGAGCTTGTTACATCTTCCAAAAACTCAAGAATATTAGTTAGACTAGACCTTTTTTGACAAAAGCCATGTTGAGACTCTCTGATCAAAGACTGACTGCCAAAGTGACTGACCATAGACTTTTTAACAATAGACTCCATTACCTTACAAACAACACTAGTGAGACTAACAGGCCTATAATTACAGGGCTTAGACTTATCACCCTTCTTGAAAATTGGGGTAATATTAGCACATCTCCAGTCCTTAGGCACACAACCTTCATTCATAAATTTACTAAAAACCAATGAGAGTGGAACGCAGAAATGGTGTGCTAAAGTCTTCAACAAATACGGATGGATTGCATTAGGTCCAGAAGCTTTAGAAACATTTAGTCAAAGCAGCTTCTTTAAGACAACCTCATCCGAAAATAAGACCGTATCCAGTTTGGGACCATCACTTCCCCCTTGAAAATCTGGAATACTACTCATATCTTCCCTTGTAAAAACCCACACAAAATAGTTGTTCAAAAGATCTGCAAGATCCTGACTATCAGTAACTATAATATCAGCCTGTGGTGCCCTAAGAGAAACAATTGCATCTTTAACTTTCTGCTTTGACCTGACATAAGAAAAGAAGGCGTTTGGGTTATCCTTAATATTTAGGGCAATGTTATTTCGAAATTTAATTTTGCATCAGAGACTAAGCGTTCTACCTTTAGCTGATGAATTTTAAACTTGGCCACAAGAGATTCAGAATTAGTCCTCCTTAACAACATCCACATTCTACGTTTTTGCCTGATTGCACATTCAACATTCTTATTCATCCAGTGAGGCATACGCCTACTGCTCTTACGACGACGATTCTTCCACGGAACATGACCTTTAATTTATCAGCTAAACAAATCCAAGACTGAGAAGCACTCATATCTCTAAACAAATTAATCCAATCTATACCTTTTAGTAAAGTTTCAATTGCCAAAATCAGGGACTTTTTCCTTGCTAACAGAATTTACGACCTTGCAAACAACATTAAAAGCTAGTATATCATGATCGCTAGTTCCTAGTTTTCCTAGACCCGTCAAATCAAGAACATTGCTTGGATCAGAACTCGAAACAAGATACAGGATGTTGTCCCCCCTAGAAGGGAAAGTAACATGTTGATGTAAAAAGCAATCTTGCACAACATCTAGAAAGTAAGTACCCTTCCTACTACTGGAACCATCTATCCAATTAATGTCAGGAAAATTAAAGTCGCCCATTATAACAACATCACCTATAGCAGCCTTTCTAATTGAATCTAACAGCAAGACATTGTTATCATCACGGCTGTTAGGAGAACGATAAACAACACCAATAGTCACTGGACCTCTTGGAGTTGTCTGTGGACAACTCGCACCA
>JAIPMN010015267.1:0-15439 GCA_020650975.1 Apostichopus californicus
AAGTGTCTCTATTAATAAGGTAAGCACAGTATAAAACTTACTTTAGTTTGGGCTAACTCATTTTCTAGATTCTTATTTGCTTTCATCAAATCACTTTTCTTCTACAGGAAAGAAAGGAGAACAAATTGTTATTAAATTCAGTATAATATACAACATACCTGTACAGGTTAAGTATAATATACAACATACAGGTTAAGTATAATATACAACATACCTGTACAGGTTAAGTTAATATAAAACATACCTGTACAGGTTTAGTATACTATACAACATACCTGTACAGGTTTAAGTATAGTATACAACATACCTGTACAGTATACATACCTGTATACTTGTATACATACCTGTATAATATAAAAAGTACCTGTACAGGTTAAGTATACTATACAACATACCTGTACAGGTTAAGTATAGTATACAACATACCTGTACAGTATAAATACCTGTATACTTGTATACATACCTGTATAATATAAAAAGTACCTGTACAGGTTAAGTATAGTATACAACATACCTGTACAGGTTAAGTATAATATACAACATACCTGAACAGGTTAAGTATAATATACAACATACCTGTACAGGTTAAATATACAACATACTGTACCTGTGCAGGTTAAATATACTATACAACATACCTGTACGGGTTAAGTATAATATACAACATAGCTGTACAGGATAAGTATAATATATAACATACCTGTACAGGTTAAGTATAATATACAACATACCTGTACAGGTTAAGTATAATATACAACATACCTGTACAGGTTAAGTATAATATGCAACATACCTGTACAGGTTAAGTATAATATACAACATACCTGTACAGGTTAAGTATAATAAGGAAATGCAAATTAAATAAGGTTGTTCACAGTATTTCCCGCTTTCATTTGTCAAATATATGTTTCCTTTGAAAGTTTCTTTATATTCAGTCCACTTACCTTCTGTAGTGACTGCAGGGACGCCAATTCTGAAGACAAAAAAAACAGGTAAAATGTTGAACATAAAAAACAATAAATGTGGTTAGGAAAAACACTGTTTGCAGGAATTTGTGCCCTAAATTGATTTCACATGATTTATCTCAGAAAGGCAATGTGTGTCATGAATCATAACAATAAAAATAACCAACTACCTGAAGACACAATAGTACCAAACCTCATCTGTGCTGAGCATTCTTACATAGTAGCATTCTTACCTAGCTGTGCTGGAGCATTCTTACTTAGCTGTACTGAGCATTCTTACCTAGCTGTGCCAAAGCATTCTTATCTAGCTGTGCTGTAGCAGTCTAACTGTGCTGTAGCATTCTACCTAGATGTGCTGAAGCATTCTTACTTAGCTGTGCTGTAGCATTCTTACCTAGCTGTGCTGTAGCATTCTTACTGTGCTGTAGCATTCTACCTAGATGTGCTGAAGCATTCTTACCTAGCTGTGCTGAAGCATTCTTACCTAGCTGTGCTGAAGTTTTCCTACCTAGCTGTGCTGTAGTATTCTTACTTAGTTGTGCTGAAGCATTCTTACATAGCTGTTCTGTAGCATTATTACCTAGATGTGCTGAAGCATTCTTACCTAGCTGTGCTGAAGCATTCTTACCTAGCTGTGCTGAAGTATTCTTACCTAGCTGTGCTGTAGCATTCTTAACTAGCTGTGCTGTAGCATTCTTACCTAGCTGTGCCGTAGCATTCTTACCTAGCTGTGCTGTAGCATTCTTACCTAGCTGTGCTGTAGCATTCTTACCTAGCTGTGCCGAAGCATTCTTACCTAGCTGTGCTGTAGCATTCTTACCTAGCTGTGTTGAAGCATTCTTACCTAGCTGTGCTGTAGCATTCTTACTGTGTTGTAGCATTCTTACCTAGCTGTGCTGAAGCATTCTTACTTAGCTGTGTTGAAGAATTCTTACCTAGCTGTGCTGTAGCATTCTTAGCTAGCTGTGCTGTAGCATTCTTACCTAGCTGTGCTGTAGCATTCTTACCTAGCTGTGCTGTAGCATTCTTACCTAGCTGTGCTGTAGCATTCTTACCTAGCTGTGCTGTAGCATTCTTACTGTGTTGTAGCATTCTTACCTAGCTGTGCTGTAGCATTCTTACCTAGCTGTGTTGAAGCATTCTTACCTAGCTGTGCTGTAGCATTCTTACTGTGTTGTAGCATTCTTACCTAGCTGTGCTGAAGCATTCTTACATAGCTGTGCTGTAGCATTCTTACCTAGCTGTGCTGTAGCATTCTTACCTAGCTGTGCTGAAGCATTCTTACCTAGATGTGCTGAAGCATTCTTCTTCTCTAGCTTCTGTCTGGCTGTTATCTCTGATTCCAGTTTCTCATTGCAATTCTCCAGCTATAGAGATACAATTATAATGACTAACATATAACTGTTTGATTCAAACACCACACAGACACAAACAATAAATAGCACAAAAACCAGGTGTGACTTTCCATACCATTTCCTACAAAATCAAACTTAAACAATCTTTACTTCTGAAATGATTGTTTAGCACAGTAATATATTAAAGATAAATCCTGGTGTTTGCTCCAGAAACCTAAAGTGGTTAGCCGAACAAAATAGGGATTAGGGTTATTATGTAAAGAAACAGGTTACCAAATGTTTGTTGGAATGTGCAGAATGTATTACCTGCTTTCTTTGTGTTGCTAAGGCAGCTTCAAAGTTAAATCTTTCTCTCTCAAATTCTGTTTGCAATGTTTGTATCTTGGCCTCGGGAACCTCCAACTCCTGTATAGATATAATAAAGAAAGCAAATCTGGTTAGTCACTGTTAGTAGCAGTGATGCTACTAAAGATACATGAATTGTATGTATATAAACTGTACTAATTGCATCATATCAACAAACTATGACGTTTGACCTCACCGATTTATGCATTTCTTATGTGCACAGGCTATGCTTGTTACATGCAAGACTTACAGGTAAGCTAAATAGTTCTGTAAAAGTGTTTACAACATCAAATAACACTTTGTAAGGTATTGCTTATCCCATACTACAAACCTTTAATCGTCTCTTGGCTAATTTAAGTTTTGATTTCAAGAGCAGAACTGTTTGATTCAGTTGATGGTTTCTATGGAGAGGAAAACAAAGACACGATAGCATGATGAAGTCTGTGATAAGTCAGATATAGTCATCTCCAGGTCTTAGCACTTTCCTGACAGTTTAAATCCTACAGGATTATTAAAGAGAGGCAATTATTTTAGATGGCATAATGACCCTATAGAATCTATTATTCCAATTTCATAGTAACTTTCAAATCTTACTGTTTGTACGTAAATGTGTTCAAATACTGCTTCTGATTACCTTAAGAACCTTATTATTGTTTCTGTGCCTGGCTACCCTGTTACGTTTGTACCATACTGTAGGTATGAACCAAATTTGGCACCAGAGTATTCCCTCTTGTGGGCTGAAGCTTTGGGACTCTGTTTATATCACTATCTGCATGATTGATAACATTGATAGAGTCAAAGGTCATCCAAAGCACATGTTCTTTTTTAATTGGGTTGAATTTTATATTTATTTTTAAGGTTATTATGTAAGTTTTTGTATATTTACTTGTTTCTCACCAGCCCACCTGTACATGTCCATGTTGTCTGGGAACAGACACAAGGTGTGCTAATTAAATATCTATCTAACACTGAAGCTCAAGTTCATTTCAAGTAATGCAGAACACAAAATGCTTTGAGAAATCTGTTAATCTGATTCAATTTATTTTTTAGAGAAAAGCTTGTTGACTTTGATAAACTTTAAGAAAAATCACCAAAAAATTAAATTAACGCTAAAACCTGCTTTACTGAGATTTGCACAACTAGCCTTGTTTTACAGTGCCACTGCACAACTAACCTTGTTTTACAATACCCTCAACAGATGCTCTTTAACAATATGTTTACCTTTCTTTTTCACTTTCTAGCTTTCCATCTAGTTGTTTCTTTACTTCCAACGCTCTCCCAGTTTTCCGTTTCTCCTGTAAATGTAGCAAGAAGCAATAAGAGACATGACGAGACAATAGAGGGAGACATTGAAGAAAGACATACCTGAAATAAAGCAGGATTGTCTTCATCCATGAGTATCATTACATGTTTACCAAGACTATAAGAAATATTACACAGGCTGTTCTTGATTGGTCACATCAAAGATAGACAACTTGCAATCTCTGTCAAATATTTGATCCTGTTACTTCTGCATGTGTGTCCAATCTGCCTAGCATCTATAATTAACTACAACCTCATGTAGTCCCAAAAGACTTTATGACCTCACCTCTTCAATATGACCTTGCTGGTTGACTCTGAAACGCTGCAATTGGGCAAGCTATAAGATAAAACAAACAGAAGAAAATTGATTCTTCAACGAGGTATCTTACAGTGTGAATAACATTAGTCTTACACCAGAGATTATCTTGTTGTCATGGTTTCAAGATAATCATCTTACTGCTGGTCATATAAGCAGGTGTCTTCAGAGTTAATCTTGCTGTGACACTGTCTTCTGTATAGAAGTTAAACCAAACAAATTAAACTTCCACAGCTAAAATGTGAAGAAATAGTAGCCTACCTTCTTTAAACAACGTTCTTAAATTCGACCACTTTTGCAATAGCTCTCTCAGTAATCAGACTTACTCGTAATCCAAGCTTGGATTTAGATTTGATTTCACTTTCCCACAATTCCTTGTGATCCTCCACTTCCTGGGACATCAGATTCCTTGCCGCACTTTCCACCTAAGGAGACAATGCAATGAATTAGTAATCCATCTCTCTTACCCAGAATGCTTTGCTGCTTTCTTCTTAATTGTGTGATCACTATGCAGCAGTAGTTACCAAATGTAGTAGTTAGAAATGTTAAAGCACAGCTAGGTAAGAATGCTACAATGGTATATGAGAGCACATCTTCTCCTGAGTGCAGTTTAGATTACATAACTGTATGTAATTAAGTTTGTGCCATTTGTTATATGTCTGAGAATTATTGCCTAGCTATTTTGAAGAACTATGAGGAGAAAAAACCTACCTCAAAGTTAGGCCTAATAATAGGCTAGGCTTCACACTTTTGTGTACAGAAAGTTAAGTAGTCATGCATCTAATGCCTTTGTAGCTATAACAAATCACTGGTTGTCAGATTTATCAGCTTTTCAACAAAGCAATCTTCAGTCATATTATTCTTAAACTTACACTAAGTTGTTCACCAATATGAACGTTGGTATTTCTCAGTTCCGAATATATAACTTCCAGGTTGTTTTTCATCTGTGGTTAACAAAGAGACAGAAACAAAGAATTAAACTCCATGTGTTGCTCACTTTTAATCGGTAAAGACAAACAAATATATTAATCATGCTGATTTGAAGTGTTATGTTAAAACTTTTGTAAAAACAGATTTTATAAATATATCGCTACTGTAAAGAATATAAATAATACCTGTACGGTGTGTTCCAACTCTTTCTTCAGGCTGCTGGTTCGATCTTTCTCTTGCTCAACAACCACCTCCAGCTTAGCCTTCTCTCTCTCCAATTCTTGCATCTTCCTCATATCAACCTCCTGTGATAACAAACACATTAACTACAGCTTTATGTTAACGTTCAGAGGCTAGAGGTTACCATACCCAGCACAATATCTAACATTGATCTATACTACTAGAAGCACTTACCTAGCTACATACGCCCTACATACGACCAAGCTAAATACCTCCCAAGTAGGTTAGAATGCTACTTCACAGGCAGATACCAACACATAAATACAACAATTGTAGGGACAATGTGCTAGCCAAATAAAATTAAAATACATAAATATTGTAGGATGTAAAGCTAACTGGTATATATTGACAGTACATATGTTAACTCTATATATGTTGTTAACTGGTATTTATAGACTATTCGTGTGTTAACTCTCTATATGTTGCTAACTGGTATTTATTGACTATTCATGTGTTAACTCTATATACATTGCACATTGCTAACTTACTCTTCTTGCGATACTCAACATGACACACAAAGTCAAACACTTAATGGGTCTGTTTTCTCTCCCACATCACAGGACCTTCCATGGTTGGTATGTTTTCCTACTGTGTAGCTAGACTTTCATATATATATATATATATAAATTTTGATGAGTCTGACATCATAGTTCTAACAGCAGACATTAATACTATCACACTATCACAATACTATCACAATACTACCAGACATTAATACTACTACAGTTTATACAAACCTGCTGCTCCAGGGATTTCTTGGCTTGAGTGAGAGCCTCACAGCTTTCCACAAACTTCCTTTCTGTTTCTCTGAGAGACTTTTGAACATCTTCCAGCTGTGATTCTAACTTATATCGAACTGATTCCAGATTAGAAATCTATAAATGGATATAAATACAGGCATAAAGTTAAATATTTCAATATATATCGGAAGTACTATGTAACAGCTTTATATGTGCTAAATAATGCCCTTAAAGGTCTGTTGAAAATTGTTATACATAACTCCATTTGTTTTATATATTGCTGTATAGCTGTCATATTCCACATTTAAACTTCACCAATACATGCATCTATGAAATAACCAACACTAACATATGTGTAATACTTACCTTCTCATTCAGCTGTGCAGCTTCACGTTTGGAGTCTTTAATTTCACGTTCCTGATTGTCATGTGCCTGCAGAAGATCAATAAAACCCATCCGTCATTCAACCAATATTATCAACAGATTAAAGTCAAAGACTACATTACAACAAAAGTTACAAAGACAACCAAGCATAATTACTGAATATGTAACTGTATCTAGACTGCAATATTAACACAGCCTATGAGTGAAGGACTTCTTCTTTGCAGAGTACATACAATTAAGACCCACCTTCTGAAGGACAGCCATGTTTGCATCTGAGATACAGAGTTTCTTCTCTGTTTCATTCAGTTGTTGTTGCACAAATCTAACCTCTCCATCCTTGGCCCTCAGGTCACTCTCTGACCGAGTAAGAGAGTCTTT
This sequence comes from Apostichopus californicus, assembly GCA_020650975.1. Taxonomy (NCBI): domain Eukaryota; kingdom Metazoa; phylum Echinodermata; class Holothuroidea; order Aspidochirotida; family Stichopodidae; genus Apostichopus; species Apostichopus californicus. Next base: position 6,956 of record JAIPMN010015267.1, read on the forward strand.
CAGAGTTTGCAGGCTCCCAGCCATGCTGGTCTGTTTCTCCTCAAAAATAGTTTTGACCTATAAAGAAGACATCATTATACAAAGGGTACTGAAATCATTCAGAATATAACAATCAGAATCTTCATATTCAGTTTTGGACTATTCCAGAGAAATGATGGAAAGAAACTCTAAAGCATTCCAAAGATTGGCATCTTCAGGAGAAAAGAATTTGAAGCCTCAGCATTTAAACATGATATAGATCTGTCTCCATATACAGGATTGACCAAATCAAGAGAAATGGCAAGCAACCAGGATATGACAGTCAACATATATAAAGGTTGTCTTCATATATACAGTAAAGGGATATAAATAGCGATGAAAGCATCCAGCAATCAGGATATGACAGTCAACATATATTAAGGTTGTCTTCATATATACAGTAAAGGGATATAAATAGCGATGAAAGCATCCAGCAATCAAGATATGATAGTCTCCATATATTAAAGTTGTCTTCATATATACAGTAAAGGGATATAAACAGTGATGAAAGCATCCAGCAATCAAGATATGATAGTCTCGATATATTAAAGTTGTCTTCATATATACAGTAAAGGGATATAAACAGCGATGAAAGCATCCAGCAATCAAGATATGATAGTCTCGATATATTAAAGTTGTCTTCATATATATACAGTAAAGGGATATAAACAGCGATGAAAGCATCCAGCAATCAAGATATGATAGTCTCCATATATTAAAGTTGTCTTCATATATACAGTAAAGGGATATAAACAGTGATGAAAGCATCCAGCAATCAGGATATGACAGTCTTCATATATAAAGGTTGTCTTCATATGTACAGTAAAGGGATATAAACAGTGATGAAAGCATCCAGCAATCAGGATATGACAGTCTTCATATATTAAGGTTGTCTTCATATGTACAGTAAAGGGATTTAAACAGCAATGAAAGCATCCAGCAATCAAGATATGATAGTCTCGATAAATTAAAGTTGTCTTCATATGTACAGTAAAGGCCTAAAGGAATATACACAGTGATGAAAGCATCCAGGATATAACAACTATCAATAGGCTTCTTGACTACAAGAGTCAATACATTATTAGTGTCACCACTGCATTACAGGGTTATCATGTTAATGATATCAATACTACAGCCCACAATAGAACACTCTCTACACACAACACCATGATTTGTCTTAGCCGATCAATGTTACTTTCAGCAGAATGTTGGCAATTTGATAAATTGTCAGTGGTGTGTGCCCAATGCAACAAGTGCAAAGGTGCCAATATTTTAAAATGTTCCATTCTTAACATATTACTAATCACTTCAAGCAGACATCTCTGACTATTAACTGGACGTTATTGAACAACCAGAGCATATATCAACAAAGGTAAAAACAGAAACTATATATATGCCCTCAGAGCAGTTATGCACGAGACCCAGGTGATCAATACTGGATGATATTTAGAAACATTGTGGCATGGATGATAAACAAACAGTTCTATTGTGTACTGGATCTGATATTATGTGATACATCTGTATCCATGGTGATAATAAACCAGACACATTCAATGCTTGACCTTGGTCAGTTACATGGACTTAATCTTATATTTTAGTATATGATTACAAACCTAGCATCTTGGCAAACACTTGATAAATTCTCACCTGATCCTTTTCCTTCTGTACAGCAGAGATGGTGCTATTCAACTTTTCCTGGAATGATAGCAAATTATTAACTGATGACTGATCATACAATGTAAGCTACCTACTCAGTGAATTCAAAGATAAGTCTATATAGAACAGTAGTATTATTAGCTAATATTGGTATAACGGTAAAGAGTAAGAGAAATAAACTGACAAAGTAAATCAATAAAAGGAAAGTCTGCAGGACATGATCAACTTCTTTCAACAAAAACTTTGATAATGCCATAAAATTAAGCTTAAATAAATATTAACCCTACCCTAGGAGGGTAGGGAGTGAGGGGAGTAGGGATTAAGGGGAGTAGGGAGTGAAGGGAGTAGGGAGTGAAGGGAGTAGGGAGTGAGGGGAGTAGGGATTGAGGAGGGTAGGGAGTGAGGGGAGTAGGGAGTGAGGGGAGTAAGGAGAGGAGTAGGGAGTGAAGGGAGTAGGGAGTGAGGGGAGTAGGGAGTGAGGGGTGTAAGGAGAGGAGTATGGAGTGAGGGGTGTAGGGAGTGAGGGGAGTAGGGAGTGAGGGGAGTAGGGAGTGAGGGGTGTAGTGAGGGAGGGGAGTAGGGAGTGAGGGGAGTAGGGAGTGAGGGGAGTAGGGAGTGAGATCTCACCAGGTGATTCTCTGATTGCCATTCCTTCTGGTGCGTCTCTGTCTTCAGACTCTCCATGGTTGCTTTTAAAGATGACATCTCCTGTTCGGCTTTTCGTAAGCTGTCAGAACAATGTTTATAAAAGCATAGTCACAGCCTGAAAACTATCACCCTAGCAACCATAGTCAAGTTACATATACGGTCCTGCTCATAAAATGGTGGTAAAGTGATATAATTTAAAAGATTGGGTTAATCAATATAGTCCTGACATACTTCATGAAATTGCCTTCTCTGACTTATTTGGTGATTCAACTTGCCTACCCCATTCCCAGCTTGCTCACCTTTCAGTTAGGTTTTCTGCACGAGCAAGTGCCTTGGCTTTTTCTTCCTAAAAGTAACAGAAAGAAGGATAAATTGCAAATCTATTGTAATAATTCTAGTAAAGAATGAAAAGTAACAAACAAAGTAAATAAATTCCTCTTGTTTCCTCTTAAATCACCACATTGATAGTGAAAAAGAGGGATGGGGTGGGTGGCATAGCCCTCCAACAGCCAGTAGGGGCACACATCCCTGCACTAGCCAGACAAAGGCACACATCCTTGCACCAGCCATGGAAGGGCACACATTCCTTTAACAGCCAAGTGATTGACCTGACCCCTCCACCAGCCAGGTGAGAGCACAGACCATTCAACAATTCAGTAAAGACCCCATAACAGACCACTGTGTGCACCCCTCCTCCCCCCTCCAGGTACTTACTAGGGTCACTTACCCGTTCCATATGAATGATCTTGTCATGACCTTGCTGTGTCAGTAATTTCTTGTCCATTTCTTGTTGAAATATCTTCAGCTGGTTAGTTCTTTCTAGTAGTGAAGCGTTTGCAATGCCAAGCTTGGAGAGACAATAATTACTTGGAATGTCAATACGATACTTTTTGAACAAAATCAATAATGCAAATTACCAATATTTTATCCAATATGAAGAGCCATATTTTTTAACTATGTACCATCAAGTAAATTACAACTGCTTGGACAACGAATATTGTCCAAGGAGAAGCACATTAAGTAATCACAGACTGACACTAAAGGAACCAGTGCTTCCTATTTACCAGATAGGCCATCAGATGCATCATCCAATGAAACGTCTCTCTTAGGTTCTTGAAATCAAAGCATTCCATCACTTCCAATATACAAACAATACCGGCCTGATTTTTATCAAACTTGAAGATTGTTCCTTCCTTAATTCCTTGTGAATTTACCAGAAAATTGGGTTTTCCAACATGATCATTCTGTGATGGATAGCACCATGTAGTGTTTTTATTTCTGCACATAATCTAAACATTAGCAACTCATCTGCTCTCAATTTCAATATTTGTATTTACATTACACAATACTAAATGCTATGATCAAGCTCTTATCAAAGCAGTCCTTTCTAATTCAGAAGACTGGATTCAACCCTAGCATGGTCAGGTTAGGATTAGATCTGTTGGTTTAACAACACTTAAATCTGCTTTGATTACTAGATGTTTCCCAAAAGGATAACATTGTTAACTAGATCTAAAGTCTGTAAGGGATGCAATCATATTTCTACAGCTTTATGAGAGCAAAACACCTGATGGATAGGCTGAATATAAACCTATCATTAAGTCTTGTTTGTTATAATAAGGGTTGGATCTAGGGTTGGATCTGGTACCAAAATGTCTGCAGTCTGCAGTATTCCATATAAAACCACATGCCATTGCATTAATTATTCAAGCTATGTCACACATTTGTCATCCAAGCATCATTACAACTTTGACCACAATTCATCCTTTAAGACACACAGCATAGCTTTTTCCTCCCTGATACCACTGTACATAGATACATTGTGTCACATACGTATATCATGCATTAGGCACTGAGTTACTGGACAATAGAGAGATGCATGTCATAATGACCAGAACTGCGTTCATTTCATGAAGATAATACGTAATATCAGGATTGTCTTGACTTTGTTCTGAAGGGAAATAGAAAGGTATTTCCCCTTACTACAAATCTGAGTCTATCAATGTGATTCTATGAGGATTTGTATACTGTCTAGGAACAGCCATCTAATACATGCTTGGGAAATTGAAAGTTATTTCCCTTACTACAAATCTGAGGCTATCAATGTGATTCTATGAGGATTTGTATACTGTCTAGGAACAGCCATCTAATACATGCTTGGGAAATTGAAAGTTATTTCCCTTACTACAAATCTGAGGCTATCAATGTGATTCTATGAGGATTTGTATACTGTCTAGGAGCAGCCATCTAATACATGCTTGGGAAATTGAAAGTTATTTCCCTTACTACAAATCTGAGGCTATCAATGTGATTCTATGAGGATTTGTATACTGTCTAGGAGCAGCCATCTAATACATGCTTGGGTTTACTATCTCTCACAGACACAATGTGGCAGGATTTGCTAACACTTTCTTTGTACTTCTGATTATTTGTGCATATGTGTATTTAATAGCTTGTGTGAAGCAAGCTGTTCCTTAGCTCAATGTTTGTTGTTCCTGGATCTCGAAAGCTAGATACATAAAATAATGAAGGCTTATTCCAATGCTTGAGAGAACTTACCTGTTGTTTGAGGCGACTTATTTTATCTTCCATATTCCTCTGCATTTTTTCATTGGACTGAAAAGTAAAACAAAGAAATAAATGTAAGCATTTATATTTCTGATTCAAATAAATGCAAATTATTGAAAAAAAACTAGAAGTATTACGTTTGACAGAAAATTGTTAGCATTTTGGAGATGTTCACATTCTCCATATATGTAAATTTATTATTTATACATATGGCATAATGTTTAGTCATCTGTACGGGTACATCTACGGTACCCTATCTAACCCCTACAGAACATCTGTACGGGTACATCTACGGTACCCTATCTAACCCCTACAGTACATCTGTACGGGTACATCTACACGGGTACATCTACGGTACCCTATCTAACCCCTACGGTACATCTGTACGGGTACATCTACACGGGTACATCTACGGTACCCTATCTAACCCCTACGGTACATCTGTACGGGTACATCTACGGTACCCTATCTAACCCCTACAGTACATCTGTACGGGTACATCTACGGTACCCTATCTAACCCCTACGGTACATCTGTACGGGTACATCTACGGTACCCTATCTAACCCCTACGGTACATCTGTACGGGTACATCTACGGTACCCTATCTAACCCCTACAGTACATCTGTACGGGTACATCTACGGTACCCTATCTAACCCCTACGGTACATCTGTACAGGTACATCTACGGTACCCTATCTTACCCCTATAGTACATCTATGGTACCCTATCTAACCTCTACAGTACATCTGTACGGGTACATCTACGGTACCCTATCTAACCATCTGTATGGGTACATCTAAGGTACCCTATCTAACCCCTACGGTACATCTGTACGGGTACATCTACGGTACCCTTCCTAACCCCTACGGTACATCTGTACGGGTACATCTACGGTACCCCATCTAACCCCTACGGTACATCTGTACGGAAGGTTATACAAATAATAAGTAGTTTACCTTGAATTCATCCTTCCACTGGTTGAGTTCAACCTGTTTCTTCTCTAGATAACCATTCATCTTATCAAGCTCTGCTTTGGCATTCCTGATAAAAAAAACCAGAACCAGAATTTATTAAGATACAACAAGAAGGTACTTTCAATTAAGTCCAGAAACTGTAAACAGATACAACAGTTGATTAGTTAGATTATCTGACAACAGACACACAACAATTTAGACCGATATACAGAGTAACAAACAAATTGGATGATAGTTGTTAAAGACATATGACTATGAACATAAGATGTCAAGATGCAACTCCACAGTAAGCTCAAACCCTCAGAACCGCCTCCCCCACCCCCACCCTTCCCCTACTGAACTGAGGCTTTAAGACTCACCTTTCAAGTTCTTGATGCATGTGTATCAGGTCTTGCACCCCCTTATACACCCCTCCCCCCCCCTCACCCTTCCTCTACTAAACTGAGGCTCTAAGAATCACCTTTCAAGTTCTTGATGCATGTGGTCGAGGTCTTGTAGCTCCTTCTCTTTCTCTCTGTTCTCCTTTTCTGAAGCATCCAGCTGAAGATAAGATAAGAACACTTGATTATGTATATCAAGGGAAATATATCATATATATGGTGTTTTAATGGTATCCATCATATGGTGTTTTAATGGTATCCACCATATGGTGTTTAAATGGTATCCATCATATGGTGTTTTAATGGTTTCCATCATATGGTGTTTTAATTGTATCCATCATATGGTGTTTTAGTGGTATCCATCATATGCTGTTTTAGTGGTATCCATCATATGGTGTTTTAGTGGTATCCATCATATGGTGTTTTAGTGGTATCCATCATATGGTGTTTAAATGGTATCCACCATATGGTGTTTAAATGGTATCCATCATATGGTGTTTTAATGGTTTCCATCATATGGTGTTTCAATGGTATCCATCATATGATGCTTTAATGGTATCCATCATATGGTGTTTTAGTTGTATCCATCATATTCTTTTAGTGGTATCCATCATATGGTGTTTTAATGGTATCCATCATATGTATGGTGTTTTAATGGTACCCATCATATGTATGGTGTAATAATGGTATCCATCATATGTATGGTGTTTTAATGGTATCCATCATATGTATGGTGTTTTAATGGTATCCATCATATGTATGGTGTTTTAATGGTGTGCATACAAGTGGTAAATTAAGGTTCTCCTTCACCAGGTGATGGAACGGTTTACTTACCTTTTCGTTCAGTTCCTCTGTCTTGCTTCCTTCCTGATCTAAGGCTGACTTTAACTGACTGTTTTCAATCTTTACTACAGTAAGTTGGGCATGGAATGCCTGGGAAGCATGATGTAGGGCATCTTCACTCACAATCTACCAATAAATGAATGAAATAGTAATCAAAATAACAGCAGTGCTACCAGGAGTGATAACCTTACAAACAAGGCTTTTATTATCTTGTATAAACTTGTACAATAACTACAATGAAAGAAAGACTACAGGGTGCACTGCTTATTGATTCTCCTGCTGTCACACAATAATGTTTGGAAATGTAACAACTTTTGGCAATTTGGTTATTGAAAGAATGAATTCAAATTAACCTGGAATGATCAACATGATTATAAACCATGACAACAATCATAGACTATTAGGGTAGTCTGTCTCTGCTCTTACCTGTTCCTGCCTGAGGTCAGCCAACTTTGATTCCAGTTCTAGGATCTGACTGGTCAGAACTCCTTCATTGCCCTTGTGCTTGAACTGAAGTCTTTCCATTTCAACCTTTAATAGTTCAGCAAGAAAAACAAGGAAAAGGAAACACACACTTACAAGAGAAATTACAATTTATATTCTAGGATCCTCCAGCCATTTTATGTAGAAGCACATCCTGCACATTAAATCACATTCATGTTATTGCATCCTGGTGAATTAAATCATAACATACTCCTTGAATGTTTTGGTAGAAGGAAGTCTTCAGTCATGAATTCATGTAGATTCAACACATATCCCAAAACTGTACTGCTGATGGAACTTCAAACATCATTTCGTACCTACTCCATCGTCCACACCAAACTTGGTTATCCCATCCCACCCCATCCCACCCTTACCCACCAATCACTCCCTCTGCAATATAATCCGGACTGTGCTATTAAGAAACACCCAAATGCTCACAGTTAACCATTCATTACACACCCTTGAACATTAATGAGTGAGACTGCTAGCTATATCCCATGCAGCCAATAAATACTCCTTATATGTTAATGAGTAAGACTGCTAACTATATCCCATGCAGCCAATAAATACTCCTTAAATTTAATGAGTAAGACTGCTAACTATATCCCATTCAGCTAATAAATACTCCTTAAATGTTAATGAGTAAGACTGTTAACTATTTCCCATGCAGCCAATAAATACTCATTGAATGTTAAGGAGTAAGACTGCTAACTATATCCCATGCAGCCAATAAATACTCCTTGATCGTTAATGAGTGAGACTGCTAGCTATATCCCATGCAGCCAATAAATACTCCTTAAATTTAATGAGTAAGACTGTTAACTATTTCCCATGCAGCCAATAAATACTCATTGAATGTTAAGGAGTAAGACTGCTAACTATATCCCATGCAGCCAATAAATACTCCTTGA
>JAIPMN010015276.1:16053-32520 GCA_020650975.1 Apostichopus californicus
GGGGGATGTAGGAAATACTAGCACATCCTTTGTGTAGACCTAGTTTATAGCGTAAATATGATGTCTACAATTTGTGGTGTGGGGGGGGGGGAACAGACTCCCTATATGACAGTCAGGTTCAATAAACTCAGAGTGCCCCCCCTGAATTTCCCCTGCACACATACATGCACAGTTAATATCGCGACATGGAATGGTGTGCTGAGCATGGTATCTCTACAAAGTACAACAGAATAAAGTGAACACAAGAAGATCTACCTGCACGGTGCTGAGTTGTTGCAATTCCTTGATGTGAGCTACACACATCTGGTGAAGAGCGGCAAGTTGGCGGGACAGATCAATCGAAGGCGGTGTCTCACGTGGGGGCATATCCTCCACATTCTGGAAGGAAAATAAGAACAAAAACAAATATAATTTTAACTACAAATGCAAATACACACTAGCACTTTTTCAAACAACCTAAAGTAAAAATTAAGAAATGTGACATGTGCAGTCTCGACATTTGGTTCTCATGCATGTACAAGGAAATGTCGATGGTGGTAAGCACATGATTCTGGTATATCTCAAATTGAGTTTGCATTTCCAAGGCAATTTTTGTGAAATCTGTGGCCCAGAGAACCACTGATGGAAAAGAAATTGTATAGATTTTCTGCTATAGTACAAATACTGATACAAGACTTTGTACTTCATATCTGAACTTCATACTTTGGGTTAAACTGTCCAGACATCATTTCAGCGCACCAACTTGAAACAGGTTCTAAAACTTTCCTTTTCTTGGCATGCTTATACCATTTAGGAGCTTAGTTCTGGGCAAACATACTCAGTTCTAACATGAGGAGCATAATCTTTTAAAACAGAACCTTAGTAAAAATCTTTGTCACAGAGTACAACTGCAGCCATAAAAAATATTTAAAATATATTTAAAAAATAAAAAATAAAATAAAAAAATAAAAAAAATGGTACTGATACTTTGGTGGACTAAATATTGTTACAAGACTTCTCGTCTCCACATTAAGTTGCCTGGATATCACTTCAGTGCACCCACTTGACAAAAATCTTAAACTAGAAGGTTTTCAATCGGGTATGCTTATACCAATTTGGGTTTTAGTTCTGTGTAAGCATGTTCGGGCAGCAGAGTGCAGACTGATGAAATCTGGGTTGATTTTAAACAGATTTGGAAGAACTAAAGAAAAGATAAAGTTATATGAACTACAATGTGTTCTAGGAAAGCATATCTTCATTTGTTCATCTTATCAGTTGCTACTATTATTTACTGATATTGGAAACATATTATTATGTTATACTGTGTATTATTAATTTTGATTTTTTTTTTTTGATTTTTTTTTTTTTATCAAATGATATTATTTATTTGTTCACATGGATTCAGATGGAAAAATTTACAAAGTGAACTTACAGCAAGTTGAAGGAAAAAGTGAGTCATCCTCCCCTTGTTAATCACAATAAATGGGTTAATGGCCTCCATGAAAGGTTCCTGAAATAACAAGTGGAACAGCACAATCAATTAAAAGGATTTCTATTAAAAAAGCACATATTTGCATAAAGAAAACAAATTTACCAAACCTTTCATCGATTACCCAAAATAATGCTTCTTTTTATTCTTTCACCCAAAATAAGACTGGAATTCATCAAACTAAGACAGACTCCTGGATGATGATTCCATAATAATGATAATAATAATAATAATAATAATAAATTACATTTATATAGCGCTTAATACAGCATTTCCCAAGCGCTTTACAAAGTAGGAAAGAACCACAGGAAACCAAGGGGAAAAAAAGAAACTAGTAATCAAAAAGAAATGTTTTAAGTTGTCTCTTGAATATACAAAGGGAGGGAGAGTCACCAACGTGAAATGGGAGTTCGTTCCAAAGAGAAGGCGCAGCAACAGAAAAGGCACGATCGCCATAACGAGTGTGGGTACGTGGACCAGGAGTTAATCAATTGAAGGTTGGTTAAAGAGTAATTACTTGAACCTGACTCAAGTTTTAACGATTCCTGAGGCAGACACTTTGTCACGTTAGAGTTAATCACATGTAAAACGTGACTGGAAAATTACTAAAACTGTCAATTTTTGCTCAATTACTAGACCTGTAACTTGACCAAAGAAGCTAATGAACAGGTTCTTTAGACATTATCCCTGATAGTGATTGGCCACAGCAAATTCTTTTGTGCACAGTAGGCTAGGCTAGAAACATCTCCTATGATGGTGTGGTAGGTCCAGATAATGCGTTAGTGTTTACTCTAGTAATAAAGTTAACAAATGTATTCCAATTGATAATTCTATGATTGTAATTATGATGGCAACAAACTAACAATAAGAATTCTGTTCAAGAGTATTTGGTGATAAAAGGACTTCTTCATTAAACACATCAAGTCACTTAAATCTCACATAACTCTTTCCCAAATTTAAAGCTGTCGTTGTCAACAAGCAGAAACTGTTTCTTTCAAAGATTTTTGCATGTGAACTGCCACATGACTAGCTTCTTAGCACGTTAACAAATTCTGAAGAAATATCTTTCTGTACACTATGTAAAGAGAGTAATTTGCTTGGTTCTCTTTAATGAACAGTGACTTGTCTTTGGTGAAAAGGGCTGGTCTACCAAACACTTACTTTGTAATTGGCGACAAACTCAACGTGGTTGGCGAGGTTCTGAATAGCTTTCACCACCATCATCAGAGTACGAGCTGCCATTGGGGAAGGATTTTCTGGAAGGCGAGAAAAAAAGTGGGATGAAGGAAGAAAAGTAACTGAGATGTTAGTGATAAACCTACCCCTAAATGATCCATTCAACTATCTCATGCCATTAACTTGTGCAGGACCCACCATTAACTAGTCATCCACCTCACCACATATTAACCCCTCCCCCACTCTCCCCCTCCCTAGGGGAATAGCGAGGAAATTACCAAGGGAGGGGCGAAGCTTGTAAACAAACTATATAAGCGTAGCGCCACCATGATTGGCGCGAAGCGTAAAAGAAAATTTGGCCGAAAATGCCTCCCAGATCGGTGGAAATGGCACTTCCCAGGCCTTGTAAGTTGCATCAAAGCATTTTCTATTTTGAACTTTCTAGTGATATCATAGAAAATTACAAAAAATATGCTCACGGGGGGGGCAGTTGCCCCCTTCGCACCCCCCCCTTTGCTATGTGCCTGCCCCTCTCCCATTGTAGATAATCCACCTATTAAAGCCCAAGAGTCACTTCAGGTGTAGGCTACTGCTATTGTTTATTACAACACCTGGAAATTTGGGTTGTAAAAGGATCATTTTTGGCATAAAATTAAATTGAACTTTACCTTAAGTGTTAACAGAATTTGAAAACACTTTTCACTAGTGCAGGTGGCAATTCCGTACCACTTTTAGTTTTTTAAGTACTAAGAAAAAATACTAATTTGGGGAGAGGGAGGCTCATAGATCAAAGTGACTGGACTACTTAGCCTGGCATATAGACACCACTAAGTTAGTAAAAACAGTGACAGTCAGAAAACTACAAACTTTACAAGAATAAAACCAGACACGCAGACACAACTCACCTGACACAATATTGAATAGCCTGGGGTTGAGAATTGCGGGACAAATAAGCCTGAGAAAAATGAAGCCTCTGAAAATTCAGATGTAAAATGAGAAGAAGCCTGTTAAATGAGCTCTGTAAAATTTGCACTGCGATGACATCTAAATGATGAACCCACATCAAGACGTTAAAGATAATTTAACAGCGACGGATCCAAGATTTGTCCAAAAAGGGAGCCCAGGAGACAATAACAATACCAAACACAGTGCCTAAGAAGATGTTAGTAAAATGGTAAGAAAATCCACCATGCTAAATTTTTCCACTGATCACCTTTTTTTTTTTTTTTAAAAGTATGCTTGCAGCTACTTTTCAGTGAAAAAAAAACTTTCAAAAGAGGAGGCCCAAGCCCCATGTGCCCCCCCCCTCCCTCACACATGGATCCACCCCTGCTAAATGCCCATTGCGGTTTTATCATGTAAAGTAACTACTGCATGATTGGTCGGATAGTTGTCAGAAATCTCCTCAAACCACCATACAAAGAGGATTCTTGTAAGAGTAGAGTTTATAAATATATATTAGTTAAAGAAAGGATGGTGGTAACAATACAAAATCCTACTAAAGGAGCAGGTCAGGGGTGAGGAAGGGGAGGAGGGGGGGACTTACCCGACTGCTCTAGCTGGGCTGATGTTATCTTCGGGCCACTTCTCTCTCACATCTCTTTGAAGACAGTAACATAGATACCTAAGGGATCTGTCAAAAGAGAAAGAGAAAATGGAAGCACAGTTATACCTCAGTTGAATGTAGAGACGAATAAATGATCTGAAACTCAACAGACTGAGATCAAAATTATGCAAATTATTTGCACATATACAATGTTCTTCTTTCAACACTTTACTAAAAAGATGAGAAATGATCAATCTAACAAATTGGTAGAAGTAGAAGCGGATAATATTTTTAATATAACATATTAGGTGCATACAGATGCAAGTAATATATATATATATATATATATGCAAATATATATATGTACATATGACTATATATATATATATGAATATATATATATATATATGAATATATATATATGAATATATATGTATATATATATATATATATTTATATATTTAATATCCAAGCTGTATGAACACATCTCTTAAAATAGTTAAATAGTCAGACACTGTGCATTAAGGGAAGCATATGATGGGCATGTCACTTGTATGCTATATACAAGCCCATAATCCCCGGTACCATCCCAGAGCATGTTAGGAATCAGCTAGGAAGATAAATCAGTTTTTTCTGGGACTGTCTCGGCAAGAAATATCAATCAGTGTCCCTCTATTTCTGTGATGCCAGAGTTATTATTTTGTTGGACTATTGGCACGCAAAGGATACGTTTCTGCCTCAGGGCACACCTTAAAAAGCAAACATTATGAACGATGATATTAGAATAACACTTGTATTGCATATCAAAATGACATTGAAAGACCTGTGTATATTTATATGTTAAAAGTGAAAGTTTAATCTGTTTATCACATCATGCAACACAATCAAAACCTGCTCAAGTGAAAGTAAAATTGCTCATTTTTATATCGGACAGTGTTTGGTTGGTTCACTTGTGACCCTTGCCTTTGAACAATTCTTTTCCGCCACTTAGAAAACAATCCCACTGAGCTTAAACTGTAAGGTTAGTAGATTAACTTACCTGGGACATTCATTAGCAGAGTTGAAAATAGATTCTATAATTTCTGTCAAGAATCCTATGAGATGTTCTAAGTTATCTGTGGCATCGGCACCTTTGTCCAATTTGAGAGGGTTTAGCTGAAAGTGAAAAAGGAAAACAAAAAATGGTAAGTACTGCGCAATGGAAAGTTACATCTATAAATTCATCCAGGTTGATTGTTACCACCGTCACATTAAAACTATTACATATGTACCAAATAAATCAAAGCGTGATAGTTAATACTGTGAACGATGGGACCATAACATCAGTCAAATGTCCTAGGAAAATAGTTTGTATAGACATTTATGAAATATGCGTTGAATACTGGTTTAAGAGAAAGGGCACGTTTTAGTATAAATCAGTCTTTGCGGTACCCCACAAGGTCATATAAGATCTGTTCTCTACATGGGAAGATCTAAGTTAAAGAAGGCAAAGCTTGAGTTCTTCAAAACTCTTCTGATCAAGCCCCCCCCCCCTCCCTCATGCTATTTAAAGATGAAACTCTATATGAACATATTGCTTTACAAGCACACTTTGATGAGAACATCACCCCCCCCCACCCACCTTTCAACCCAACCCCCTTCTCCATTCTTGAATTACAACACGATATATAAACAGGTTTATATGAACAAACCTTAAGCTGTTTTTGAGTCCTAGCAAAAACCATACATACACATACTACAATCAAAAGAGAATTAGAAGTATTAGTAGTATAAATCAAGCCTGTCTCTATGCGAATCACTGGCTCATATCTGATTTGAGTCTGCAAGGAAAGCTGAAGATTTGTGTAGTTTCAAGAAGACAAAGCTTCAGTAAGTTGAAATCCACATCCACTACAAAACTCTTTCCCCCTCCCCCTTTTTCTATACCAATTCACATAAATGAACATACCTCACATGAAAACTCAGCAAAGTCCTCCCGCCTGCCCCCCACCCCACTTCTGCCACCCTATAACTTAATCTCTTTCTATGAACATACCTCACAGGAACACTTGGCATCCATTATCTTAAGAACCACTTTCTTGATGGCATGCTGTACAAAAGAATTGGCTGTGGTCTTCATGTATTTATCCATCATAGTGGTAGCTAACGTGTTGGAACGGAACAGTGTTGATCTTTCCTCTGCAAAAACAAAAAATGACAAACTTTACATCCGCCAACAGGAGAATATACAGTGAATGCATAAAGTATACATTGAAACTACTAAAGCTAGCTACATCTTACATTGATCTCCTACCACAATCTTTACACCCTGACATCCTCCCCCCCCCCCTCCCTCCCGCATCCCACTCCAAACAAGACAAAACCAACATACAAAAGAACAGAAACTACTTTCATCCGTGTCACAGGAATCACTAAACTGAGACCACAAAAATTGCCTGAGATCTTCTTTAAGATGATGGTGATGAGATACTGGAATCAAGGTCCACTTTTTCCTTCCATCACTTGGGTGTCAGATCTTAAAATTAGCCAAGGAAGCTACAAATATATGTGATACAGGCCATTCATAAGATATCAATTATCACTCCAGTTTGCCTAAAATGTGTTTGCCAAAGAGCTCTTGACAAAATAAGTCAAATATAGTCGTTTTACATTTGTAACTTTATTGTCTTGTCATCTCTCTTGTCATCAGAAAACCTGTCTAATCTCAGACAAACAAACTCTTTAGTCTTTAGACAGACTGCTACTTATCAAAGAAACAACAGCAATAAACCTTGACCTAGCGTGCATTCCAAGCTAACGAAATTGGCTGTTACAACTCGGCACATTAGGAGATGGCTCTGTTATTGCCATTCATGCTACTAACAGTTAATGCCACTAACAGCTCATGCCACTAACAGCTAATGCCACTAACAGCTAATTGCACTTATTAAACGCCACTAGCGGTTAATGCCACTACCTGTTAAGACTATCTGTGAAGTTTGCATTAACAATTAATGCCACTAACAGTTACAATTATAAGTTTATTTTGCACTAATGATTAAAGCCAGTAATGGATAATGCCACCAACGGTTAAGACTGTGGACTTTGCACTAACAGTTAAGACTGTGAATTTTGAACTACCAGTTAATGCCACTAATGGTTTAAGACTATCAGTTAATTTTGCACTAACAGTTAATGCCACTAACAATTAAGACTGTGAATTTTGCACTACCAGTTAATGCCACCAATGGTTAAGACTATCAGTTAGTTTTGCACTAACAGTAGAGGCCACTTACAATTAAGACTGTGAATTTTGAACTACCAGTTAATGCCACAAATGGTTAAAAGACTATCAGTTAGTTTTGTACTAACAGTAGATGCCACTAACAATTAAGACTGTGAATTTTGCACTACAAGTTAATGCCACTAATGGTTAAGACTATCAGTTAGTTTTGTACTAGCAGTTATTGCCACTAACAATTAAGACTGTGAATTTTGCACTACCAGTTAATGCCACAAATAGTTAAAAGACTATCAGTTAGTTTTGCACTAACAGTAGATGCCACTTACAATTAAGACTGTGAATTTTGAACTACCAGTTCATGCCACAAATGGTTAAATGACTATCAGTTAGTTTTGTACTAACAGTAGATGCCACTAACAATTAAGACTGTGAATTTTGCACTACCAGTTAATGCCACCAATGGTTAAGACTATCAGTTAGTTTTGCACTAACAGTAGATGCCACTAACAATTAAGACTGTGAATTTTGCAATTTGCACTACCAGTTCATGCCACTAATGGTTAAAAGAATATCAATAAGTTTTGCACTAACAGTAAATGCCACTAACAATTAAGACTGTAATTTTGCACTACCAGTTAATGCCACTAATGGTTAAAAGACTATCAGTTAGTTTTGTACTAACAGTAGATGCCACTAACAATTAAGACTGAATTTTGCACTACCAGTTAATGCCACTAATGGTTAAAAAACTATCAGTTAGTTTTGTACTAATAGTAGATGCCACTAACAATTAAGACTGAATTTTGCAATTTGCACTACCAGTTAATGCCACTTATGGTTAAAAGACTATCAATTAGTTTTGCACTAACAGTAAATGCCACTAACAATTAGGACTGAATTTTGAACTACCATGAGTTAAGTTAAGAGGATTTTTTTTTTTAATTATTATTTAGTTCTATCTTCTTATTTTCTTTCCTTTTGTCTTTTACAAACTTCAAGGAAACTTAAATTATGGCCTTAATTATTCATTCATTTATCAAATTTTTAATGATTTTCTTGTAATTTTTGTCGAAACGAGAGTAACGGAACAGAGAGATCTAATGTTATCAGCTCAGTGTTCCCTGTTATTTTATTTTATTCTTTTTTATTTTATTTTATTTCATTTCTTTTTTTCTTCTTTGCTTCAAGTTCTCCTCAATGATTTTAGCTAAAGCAGAACGATGATTTACTCAAACAGAAAGAAATAATTCTTGTTGATATTTAACTTTTTCAACGAAGCAACCTACTTTTTTACTACGTTGCAAAGCAAACTTTCCCAATATATCATTCGATGCGTGAAGACAATAATGACTATTCAAGAGTCTTCCAGGACAAATGAACAGTAAGAGCAAAAGAACAAAAGCTTTAGCCAGAAAACTGCCCTGATGACATCACGTACAACTGAATGAATCACTTTTTCTAGGAACAGCTCGGATATTACCTCTTAAAAATGTGATCAGATTCAAACAACTTCATCTTCAACTAGGATCAAGATCTCACAATGAACTTGGCAACGTAGTATTCTTGTGATCCATAAATTAAAAAAAACAACAATTCCCTATAGCTGAAAACTTCATGACCCCCTAATCGTTTGGAGAAGGAAAATACGAACAT
Organism: Apostichopus californicus; assembly: GCA_020650975.1. Taxonomy (NCBI): domain Eukaryota; kingdom Metazoa; phylum Echinodermata; class Holothuroidea; order Aspidochirotida; family Stichopodidae; genus Apostichopus; species Apostichopus californicus. The sequence goes on from JAIPMN010015276.1 coordinate 25,120, forward strand.
ACAAAGAGACGGATTTGAGCCAAACGGTGATCAAATTAAAACATGAAGAGAATATTAAATGGTATTTCCCCGCCACAATCGATCAGAAAGTACGAACCAATGAGAAACCTTTGCAAATGAAAAGGAAAGAAGGATTAAGATTAACAACCCAAGATAGACATACATGCTAAAATCATCATATTCCCCAGAATTGAAAAGTAACTCTAGCTAATATCTGTAAATAAACGGATGCACCATCCAAGAACGGTTCTACACCACAAATATAAAACGTAACAAGACCGAACCGAAGGACTACAAAGATGAGTTTCAATAAATCCCATAGAACACATAAAAAATGGAGAGAGTCAATGGAAACAAAAATCAAATTTAAAGTGGAACCTACATTTAATTAATTTAAAAATTTTTTTTTTAAAAATACCAATCTCTCAGTTACACAAATGGGCGACTTTATTAAAGCGCTTATAACAGAAAAAAAAGGTGTCTAAAGTGCAGCTGGTTTTTTTTTTTTACACAACGTCTGACATCTGGATGACATAAGAATAGGACTGTACCCATGGACAAAATCTGCTTTTGGAAGCAAAAAAAAAAGGGCACAGACCCAAAAACACAAGAGCAACACTCAGCTGCAAACACTGCACACACAGAAGAAACAGACCTGTAAAAAGGGTTTTGAAGCTGCACATTCACAAATCTCAGAAAAGCTGCAGTGTTTAAAAGCTGAAAACATAAAAAGGATCAATTTTTCTTAGATTTTTTTTTAATCGGTAGGGCATTAAAAGAAATTGAAAGATGAAAGGAAGTCTGCGATAAAAATAAAAAAATGATAACGATGAGGAAAAAAACGAGAGAGAAACTATAAGTGTGAAAATAAAATTAATAATCAAGTCAGGATGTGGAAACTGAAAAGTGAAAACAAAAACACACAAACCAAGAAAACAAAAGAAAAAGTCCTTGTCATTATGTAAGGGTAAAGGCAAACAATAAGAGGGTTGAGAGAGGGGTGGGGGGTGGGGGTAATAAACAATGATCCAGAATTTACCTTTGGAGTGGGCAACTAGATAAGAAAGTAGAAATATACCAGAAACAGTTTGGATGAAAGAGACAAGGGGGGAATTCCCCTCATGCTAGAAACATGAAAGCAAAGAGCTTGCTTGGTGTCACCATGGCAATTTACCATGGCAACACAGCATGAGCTGCGGGAACAGGGGATTATATATGAGAAACAAGGGTAGTAGTAACACATGCTAATAAGACTGGGCTTGTAGCCGTAGGCAATAAAGGATGAAAATTATTATTAAGAAATCATCTAGGTGTAGAGACAAGATTTAGTTGCTTATCTGTACACGGTAGTCTTCACCAGTCAAATACATTGTAAGCTATTTACTACCATGATGTACGGAGGCTACCCTAGTAAATGTAACCACAGAAATGCCTGCTTGTCTCCACCAGTCAAATACATAGTAAGCTATTTACTACCATGATGTATGGAGGCTACTGTAGTAAATACAACGCAAACGCTTGCTAGTCTCCACCAGTCAAATACATTGTAAGCTATTTACTACCATGATGTATGGAGGCTACCGTAGTTAATACAACGCAAACTCTTGCTAGTCTCCATCAGTCAAATACATAGTAAGCTATTTACTACCACGATGTATGGAGGCTACCGTAGTAAATACATCCAAGCAAACGCTTGCTACTCTCCATCCTTCAAATACATTGTAAGCTATTTACTACCATGATGTATGGGAGGCTAACGTAGGTTTGCTGCTACAAAAGTGAAATCTCATGAGTATTTTGTATGCTAAAACGACAAACAAACAAATTGAGACCTGGTACACCAGCATAGGTTCTATAACACCACTTAGGCTATTACTTTCCCCCCTAAATTTGGCCGCTTGTCAGACCACTTAAAATGACCTTCCAAACGTTCTCATGCTAAGTAGAGAACATAATATATTCTGTCCAATCCTTTTTAAAGAAGCTGAACAAAATAGCCTGGCCACATTCATGTGTATAAGACCACTATCACATGCCACTCGGTAGACTGTCAATACCTCTACACAATCCTCCAGAAGTCAAGTTTCGTATTAATTAATCTCTTCAAAAAAAAGAGGGAAAAAACCCAAGAAGAGGTTGCTAAGTCTGGTACTACGAGGAAAAACAAATGTACTTCAATATTGCCCCATTTACAGTTCAAGAATAGACTCTCAAATACAACCATAAATAACAGAATACCGTACAGGGTTTCAAGAAATTTCATGGAATATTTTGCGGTATAATACAGAATATTTTTTTTTTTTGGGATTGACACTCTGATGCCTTCAATCACGCCTTCAAGTTGAAACTTCGATACACTTCACCTCCTCTCCAGGTCAGTGACAATGGTACCCTATTTTCCATTCGACTCCTTTTGAAACGACCTGTTTTTCCGAGTCGAGAGCATTTCTAAGTGAACATGCTTCTTGCTTGGATCAGCCGACTGTTCATATCTACTGTCCCACCAATACTCTTGTCCTTCATCCAAATGATGTTTTTTTGTCTCTTTCTGCTCAAACTAATAATTTGAGATGGAGACCTACCTGACATATACAGTACCTATCATATTTCTGAAACAACATTAGCATGTGTCAAAGGACCAAGAAGAAAAAGAGTTTTGTTTGCAAAATTTAAGCAGTACTCGAGGTGGTTCAGAAGTAAGCAGGATGCATAAAAATGCTTAAATATGTCAAAAACCTATTGCCACAGATATAAGTAGAAAACGACAATCAAACCGGTCCCACAAAGGAAGGGAAAGTAATGAAATGCTTTAACACTGTTAAGAATACCATTAGTCTATCTCTCCTTTTTATGTACAAGTGTTTCACATTTGGCAAGTAGGTCAGAGCGCCAGTGACATGCAAAAATATTCGTGTAAAATACACTGAATTTCTTTTTTTGGGCAAAGGGTTTGCTGAAACTGCAAATTTGCTTTGATTCTGAATAAAGCTTTAAGCTATGAAGTATTGCAATGAAAAAGTTTACCAAAGTACACAATGTCTGACCACTGATTATTCTCCCCCCCCCCCCCTCCTTCCCATGCCCCAAAATATGCTAGAAAATCAAAATAATGCTCTCATCTTCAAAGGTATTGCTGTACCGTGATTTGGGATGGGGGATGCATGGAAATATTGGAGTAGTTAGATTTCCAACCCAAGAATGATTAGCAAACTTTCATCAATTTTTAGCAGGCTAAACTTTGAAGGCAACGCATCCTCTTTTATACATGTATGGACAGGAAGCCTGCCCCTTCCTCCTTCCCACAGCCCCTTTTGCCCCTACCTTGGACACATATCTCAGTCAGTACATGAATATTAAATGCGATTTAAAAAAAAACAGTTTGATAAAATAAAAAATAAAAATTATATATAAAAAAACACTGTTAATACCAGGACGTCCTTTCTTGAAATTCAACAAAAAAAATTGACGCATGGTTTCGTTTTACTACAATGAAGCCTAGGCTAATGTTTTTTTTTTGGGGGGGGGGGTTCCTTTCAAGTCTTAATCAGGATGGTGTGTGACGGTTTAGAGTTATCAAATGGGATATCTCACCTTCCCTCTGAATCTCCCTTCGATTGAGATGTTCTAATAAGGATAATTCTTTCTGTTGGTGCCTGAAGATATCCAGCACTACGCTGGCAAGGTGAGATCTGTCTTTAGCACACGCCTCCTCCAGTGCCAATATCGTTTGGTACTCTGGGTCGTCATTCATAATCAACTGAAACAAAGGAAAAAATGATAAGAAAAAAAAAGAAGCAAATATTAAGGATTTTCTCTCCTGTTGCAATTATTACCTCCATTGAAGACCATTACTTTTGCTGTTTTCTTTGTAGTAAGCTTTGCTGCATTTTCCAATTCTAGGGTATTAAATCTGTGTCAAGAGTTATTAAAGTGTCTATGAAAATTAAAATTCGTCCTTCAAGCCAATTCTACTTGTGGTTTACAGTAAAGTATACCTCAGGAGAAAAAAAACAGTATTTCTGCATGGTTGTGTCCAATATTATTCTACCCCCTAAACTCGATTACACTTAACCAAACCGAAACCATAACCATTATGCTTTCACGGAAAGTACGAAAAGCCGGTTTTATTTTTGGTTTGGTGTTTTAAATAGCTGGAACCAGAACAATGTCTCTATTTGGCATCTTGTGTATGAAAAATTGTTTCAAATTTTTGGAGACTGATTTCTCAGTATTTCCATCTCAACTGACCTCCTTAAGAGGACTGTACTCTTTCGATGGCATAAGAGTCTCCTTCAGGTATTGCGCCCTCGCTCTAATTGAACCAGTGTCTCCCCTGAGTTGCGCTGAAACATTCAGTAGTGGGTACCACTCGTCTAGAAACTGGCCGTTCGGTAATCTGTGTAGAAGGACAGACGCCCTCAATATGGGAACAGATTTGGCACGCTTGGCTCCGTTGTATATGTCTAACGTGAAAGAATCGATATCATCTGGGAAATCACTGTTGAAAAAGAAAGAAAGAGAAAGGTTTTGGATCAGCATGCTAGTGTAAATTAATCAGTTTGATAGAGCTTGATAGAACAGATTGGGTAGAGCACACAGATTAGACAATGTCATCTTACAGGCCACTGATTCGAACTTCGAATCAGGTTCAGACCTTAAAATAGCTCTCAGAAAATCCGTGTACAATTTACTTCTCTAGTGGATAAGCAGTTTGCTAACAGTTTTATTTTATTTTTATTACAATTTACTTCATCGTTTTTTTTCTGCTCATCCTGTCCTCAAACAGAAATGTTTGCTGTGGTTGAACAAAACACAGCGGAAAAATTAAAAATTTAACCATCACAAGACTCACTCAAACATGAATTCTTCATCCCAAACAGGATCAGGAGGTTCTTGAACCGGCGTCCTGGCGACTTTGATCTCGTTGAGGGAGACGACACAGTATGGATGTGATAAGACTTTTGGCGGTACCTTGTGGGCCTCAAGAATGTGTAGTTTAAGGCTCTTCAGCTGTTTTACGCCTCGTTTCTTCTGAGTTCGCTGAGTTATCGTGGGCCAGACTGCTCTACTGCAGCAGGACCTTAATGCGTCAATCCATTCCTGCAAAGTCAAACGTAATTATCATCTAAGGAATTCATTCGCACCTAATCCCAGACCATGCAACAACTGTACTAGTTTGAGAACGCTCCTTCTCAGATCACTTCCGTTTCTTTCAACAGATTCATGAAAAACAGTGCAGATGTTTCATCTGCTTTGTTGTTTTACTAAATCTATTAGATATTAGAATGCTGACTATGTGCTGCAACTATAAAAACCCATCTGCAGGAATCACACTACTCATTAGGAGAGGTAAATGGGGGGGGGTGGTGCTTATGTGTCATCTTTTCAGTTTTCTTGTCCATGCCTTGAGACATTCTGTTGTTGTCTTGCTCACAAAAGATTTGAAATGTGTTGCAAAAGCTGAGACCCAACCATATATATTTCAGCACTGCACCTGAACACCAGTATGCAATTCCCCCCCCCCCCACACCCACCACTCATTGAGTAGTTGTGTTATAGTGTTGAGATTGTACCATCATGTGTGACTTCACTATATAAATATAAGTGCACAAACTGTGGTTCCTTGCTGAGCTGTCATGTTTCAGCTATTCTATTAAAAAAAAAATCAAACATCTCACATAACACCCTATCCCCATTATCAAGAGTGTAAGCTCAATGGTGATATTAAATGTGTCTGTACCCTTAGTGGTTTATGATCAAATTGGAAATCTTGACAACATGGGTCAGAAAAATAATTTGAGACTCACATTCTTAACAATAGTATTCAGTAAACATGTTCATAGCATGTGATAACACAAGAGATGGTTGTGTTCAGTGAGCTTTATAAAGATCACAAGATCAGTACTAGCTGTAAGTAACTGATATTGGCATATCAGCTCTGACATCATCCACGTCTTGGTAAATAAACTGTAACATTACCTCACTGAGTTGTTGCGTTTCCGCGTTGAGGTAGTACACCTCCATGTCGTTGGTAACCTTCACAACAATTTGAAAGCAGTTTGGCTGGTTGAACAAGCTTTCATGGACAGTGTAGACAGAAGCATAGCCTAGATCGATAACTCCCCTTGGCTTTGTCCTCTGAGGGGAAAACAACAAAACAAAATCCAACATTAAACTCAAGTTAATCAAAATTCCTCTTCTGGATTATTCGAATCTGGCCATTAACCCTAGCAGACACATGGTCTGAGAGAATCACCATTAAACTAGATAAACTCAGTTGGCAAAGCACAGGACTTCTTGTGTAAAAGGTTCAATTTTTTTTGTTCTAAATCTGATTCAAGCAAATACATCTTTTTACATTTTTCAAAAAATATTTTGCTATGTCAGTCATACTTCTCTACTCTAGTATAGATTTTTTTCCGACTTTAACAGTAGTTATATGAGAGGACACATCTCAGCCAGTAGGTCAACAGACAAAATGACTAAACTATGACACATTAACATCTCGGAAACCATGGCAACTATTGATAGGAATATAGCATGGAAAATGAAGCGGAATAGGAAATTCTTTCTCTGGGAAAGCAAAAGATAAAACTAATCACGTTAAGCCAGGTCGTCTGTTCTTTAGTCACGCTTCAGAATATTCATGACAGACAATTTTTAAGATTTTTTAATCGAGGTGATATTTTACTGACGATGAGACAAGGACCGGCAATGAGAGAGAAAAACAGAGAACCAAAAACCGACCGAGATGGTATTACAAACCTTTTCGTTGTCAAAGTAATACAAATGCTGTTTAGTGCTGTTCAGAATAAAAAAATAAACCTTCCACTTCTTGTGTTTCTGACCTGCATGACAGAAAAAGAAATATAGTTACCACGACAGTCATGAATATCGCCTATAATTCATGAAAATAAACCAGAATGTAACAAAATAAATAACCGAATCTCAAAACAACGTACTGTTGCTTATTGATTAATACCATTATTATAGATTTTTACACAAACCTACCACCTTCTATCAATGTATACATACTTGTGGTGATACGTATCTTTTTTCCCATTTTTTTTTATGAAGATAGGAAATTGTTAAATCATAGATAACATGTTCAGTTTACATAGCTATCATTGACTGAAAACAACTAAACGAAAATTCCTGTTGGTCACTAAAGTTTGAACTCATAACATTTTTTTTCATATCCCCCCTTCCCCTCCCCTCAAAAAATATAATAAATCATAAATAACATAATAAATCAATGACTAAATAAAAGAAATAATTAAATAACCCATGGATAATATGGCCATTAGAACTGTCAACACTTAGTGCACCTTTGAATTCATCCAACGAGACTGCCCTGATAAACATTGATATTTGTTAAACAAGTTTCAACTTTGATCCCCA
>JAIPMN010015280.1:0-23670 GCA_020650975.1 Apostichopus californicus
TTCTTTGAACACTAGAAGCTAATATTTTTGTAAATGATAAATTTTTTGATCAAATAGATCGGCAGAAGTATTCTGCATTGTTCATAATTGTAATATATGTTGTGTTTTTTTTTCTTTTACTTTTGCTCTGTGTATGTATTCTTTTCAGTCTCATACATCACCCACTATGATCTTGGAGGAGTTTAGGCATACCTGTAGGCCAATAAATAATGGTAAAAACAGCTGGATGTTGGGTGGGAATGGGGTAAGGTGGGGGAGGTACAGTGCTGACGAGAAAGGGCAAATTAGGAAAAGTGAATTACAATTGTGTAATGATGTTTTTATATAAAGGTTCTCGCTTTTTCCTTCCTTCCCACCCTTCTCCCTCATCCTGTTTCCCCATCTTGCAATCTCTGTCCCCTCTCCTCTGTTCATCTCTGTCCCCTCCCTTTCACCCCACCACCTCCCTATCCCGCAAACTGGAAGTCTTGTCATCTTCTCTCTCTTGCCTGGCCCCCTCTTCCCGTCTCCCTCTGCGCCTCTCCCCTCCCATCCAATTTAAAATGTAATGTACTGTAACGTAAAATAAAATGTATGTTTATTGCTAGGCTGTTCTCAGCCACTTCGATCAAAGCGCTTGCGCAAAACTCATCAAAACACATGTGCATTTATATATTATGTACCAACAAACTTACCGGAGAGGTACAGAGACGTTGCTACAGTGGTTTCCGCTTGCCAACTCAAAGTATACCCTCATAAAGTGGAATTTGAATTCTTATGGTAACACGCTGGATACATTTACCACTAATTTTGATACTTTTGTTCTGCTACATAGTACAATGCTTAGTCTTAGGCCTAGACTAGTACAGGTCATGAAGTCGCCAGTTACAATTGAGACTAACGCTAGTCTAGCAAAGGCTACAGCAGCTAGCATATTGACATAGCATTAAGCCTAACGCAGGCCTACCGTAGAGGTCTAAACGAAATTAAACTTGAAAGCAATGCAAATAATTAAAACAGGAGCATGCGGCAAACAGCGCAAAGTTGAAATGCAACAGCCTAGTCCATAAATTACAATTCAATTGTTTAGCCCATAGGCTATAGCTTAGCAACTTTGCAACTTGCAACAAGGCACGTCAGGTGAGCTAGTAAAACTTGTATTTATATTAATATTAAAAAGTATTAACACTAAGTAACACTGACAGTGACAGACCAACACTACAGTCAGTATAGTCAGTATTGCGAATTTCGGAACACTGCGAATTTCGGACACCCCTAAGAAATGCACGATTTCACCATGACAATCTACAGGAAGAGCCAAATTTCACCAAAAAGTACAAAGCTACAGTTATTTTCTCACCAAAATGACCCGTGTGCAAGTAAGTACTTATATATTTGTCAATAAAATGACGGAGATATATGAAGTCTGTTATAATTACTGAAAGAGCAAATGCGCCACCAATTTTATAACCAGCGCCACACTGTGGGAACGAGTGTCCGAATTTTGCAATACTCTAGCAAAGAAATACCAGTTCCACAATCACGAAGAATCTTCTTTTTTACAACATGAAAACAGTTCTTTTTTACAACATGAAAACAGTTTGCAGGAAAGAAAGTTTGGCCGTGTATCTTAATATAACACACTTCTCCCACCATATCAAGTATATTTTCAGGTGATTTATACCAGGTGATTTAAGGCTTAGGTGTCCGAAATTCGAAGTGTCCATGCTACAAGTTACAACAGAGGCTAAGGTTCTTAGGCCTAGAATAACATTAGGAATATGACTAGAATAAGGCTAGGACTCTGGGAGGCTAACCTCATACTAGGGAAGTGTTTTCAGAGTAATTGCAGAATAAAGTTGAAGGTTTACAGTCTTGTGCAAGGCCAAGGCCATCTAAAACAACTACAACTTAATCTCTGGTCATTGGTAACTTGCCACAGCCACACACCAAAGTGTGCCCAATTCAATCAATCTGTCTTGGGGCACCACATCCATAGGTTGCACCCACAAACCGGTGCACACAACTATATTTACAAGTTACCTTGCAAGTCCCCATTTATACACCTGGGTGAAGAGAGGCAATGAAGATAAAGTGCCTTGCCCAAGGGGCCCAGGATCTGACCAGGACTCGAACCTGCAATCCTTAGATTGCAAGTCCACTGCCTTGACCACAACGCCCCTGAAACGACCACAATACCAGTCGAAGGTCTGATGTTACACCGTAGCCAGCAATGTAATCACTTTGTTCGAAAGGTTACAGTAGGCCTATTATGTTTTGAGAACAAGTCGGAGCCGGCCTAACTATAGTCTGCATGCAGGGTCACTTTGTAGGCCTATCCTAGCTTTCACTTAGATCCTGTTGCCATCATATTCCCCATTTACCCTTACATTAGGCCTAGCCTAGTAATATTAAACAAGTCAAAGACATATCCTGGAGTTGATGCTCAGTTTTGGAGTGGGGAGATCTAACTAGGCCTACTCAAAGACCAAAACTTTCATTGAGAACAACTCAACAGTTGGCTGTTGTAATTTTGTGTTCATCTGTATAAGTTTAAGAGAATATATGTTCAAGATATATTCTGAAGTGGATGGGTAGTGAAGAAATTTTCCAAGACCTTTAGTTGAGAACGACCCAACTTTATGCTGTGGTAATTTTTTTTTTTTCATGTGTTTTTTTAATATGTGCTAATATTCTGAAGTGTATGCTCAGGTAGGACTTTAATTTAAGGAAAAACATGCTTGGATGCAGAGTGAGGAAAAGAGTGGACTGGGTATCTGTGCATTGGGATGCTAGGATAGATCTCTCAGGTGGCCCAACATTCTATATAAACTGCTAATTCTACTTTAGAAAGCGAAGGTAAATGTACAAAGTTAGAGGGCCTGACGTTTCGATCCTAGCTAAAGTATGGCTGGCTAAGTCTGCTCAAGAAGACAAACCATGGCCAATAAATAATAAATGCCAAATCAAGGCATCATGTAAATTTACTTAGCATTCTGTACATTTCTTGTGAAAGTATCCGTCTGTGCGAAAATTGTAGTGGTACTGCACACTCGACTGAAGTATTTGAGAAGCTTCATTTCTGCACTTCATATATGATGCCAGAATAGCTTTCAGCATTGTTGGATCAACCAGTGCTTGCGCTGTTACTGTTATGTTTCCTTCCATCAACTATCAGCATACCTCTTACATACCTGGCAGTTTGTTTTATTAGCTAACATCTGCCACTGTCACTCTCAGGCAAGTGCAGCCAGCATTTAATATGAGTTGTAACTTGAGTCACTCATTATTTTTGAGGCACCACATGTGTCAATAGAGAAAGCTGCAGCAGCAGTAAAATCCTGCTCAGCTAGAAGGAATTCAATATCGGACTGTGGGGATTACCTCTGCAGACCAACAGAGAACAAAGGATTATTTCATATGCAGCCTGGCTGCAAGATGCTGCAGCACAGACAGCATCTTACGTTTGACATAGTACCTTTAAGGTTAAGGTGACATCGATTTGCTTGTAATGATTCGACTGAGATGAGGTGACTCTTGCCAAGCTCAGAGTGAAGTAGTTTCTTGCAGACTCTACAACTATTGCAGCACTGTACTGTATCCTTCAGCCATCTGACGGACACACTTTCATGACCAGTCCTTTTCAGATAAAAACGTGTGTGAACGATTGAATAGCAAGGTGTGTGTGCTTATCATGGGTATTTCACAATGGCAATGTGGACCATCGTTTTCAAAATATCAGGCACTCAATACTATCAGCTCGTATCCAATGTTATTGTAACATTGTTAGTTGTTGAACTGGAGTCTTGATGACAGTACCTCAAGTTGTTGCAGCACTCTGCATAGTCTGGTGGAAAATCTATCTCAAAATGTCAAATTTGTCAGCTTCCAAGTACTAGCACCACATGACATATTTCTCACTGACGACTAAAGCAAACACTGTCTGTTTGGCACTCTGGAATAGAAAGTTCTGCATAAGCCGATAAATGTTTTACTTAACAATGACATATTACTGATACGAGTAATACCATATCTTTACCTTAAGACCCTCCACTCGACAGGAAGAAATTCCTGCAGAGGATCTTGGCTATGTTTTACATTCATGTACTTTCAGTACATAAAGTGTTTGAAACATTTCCAGTTTTTGTATTAAAAACACATGGCCTTTTTCAATTGTGTTCTCAATTTGTGAACCTGACAAGACAGTCTCACTATTGACGTATGACAGTGGGTGCATTCAAAATTGTAGTGATTATCATTCTTGTAAGCTTGATATCATGAAAATGTTTTGCTATACATGTATAAACCACAGCTTACATGCAGAGGCTGATGGCTGATGTACAGTATTACTCAATGTGTCTTATTGCTCTATCAGGCAGTGAGTATCAAGCTTGCAATCGTAGCAGGGTATTTGTGCTATTGCAGATACTAAAGTAAATGTGCACAGTTGAAGGTTAGGTCCTCTATACAGACTTGTGGGTTGATACGCTGCTACAGTATAATATGTTTGACACTACAGGTCAGGATGTCTTCAAATACTGTTGGGTATGCAAACATCTGTAAATTGCATTAAATGATGGATGTGTAAATTGTAATCATATGCAAGGCAGAACATATCATCAACAGACATGTGTCAAAGTTTATGTTGTACTGGCAGCATACCTATTCTAAGGTTGTAGTCGCCACATCCCACCAGTAGGTGCCACGGCGTTGATGAAATGTTACTCACTAGCTCAATGTGACCCAGTGGTAAGTGTGCCAGATAACTTTGATGATATGCTTATGAAGCATGTCTATGTTGTACATGGAGTACAGGAAAATGTTGCCAGCATCATTGAATTAAGCTGTATGTATCATCAGCCCATGCAGCTTTGTAAGATGTGTTATACAAGATTGACCGGTGGTCGAACTTGTTATGAGACCATAAAGAAGAGAGACCTTGCTCTTTTCTTGAATCTGAAGTGGTCTTATAATGAACATGACTCACTGTCAGATTCCAGCCATCAACAGCTTTTTTGTCTTCCATCAACAGGTGTTCATATTCACAACATTGATGTACTGATGCCTCCATAGTGGAAGTTGTGATAAAACCTGTGTTATGCTCATGAGCCCAGTCTGTGGTTCTTATCGGAAGAAGAAACTTATCCTAGAACTCTTGACTTTGCAGTCACTCAGGCTGGCTCAGTTCAGTTAAAAGAAAGAGAGAAAAGAGAGAGAGGCCGTCCTGCTGTCACTTAACTCTCTCCCTGTTGTTGTGTAAGGCACTTGTGCTGAACATTTGATACAGGCCCTGTACAACCTGTGGTAGCAAACTGCACTAGTGTGTCAGGTCTGACTATTGCTGTTGACAGCTACCTAGAACTATCTAGACAGCTACCTAGAACTATCAGCTATCTAGAACTATCTAGAACAGCTACCTAGAACAGCTACCTAGAACTATCAGCTATCTAGAACAGCTACCTAGAACTATCTGGAAGCAGCAAAATGCTTCAAGGGAAACCTATTTTCCTTTCGATACATTTGGCTTAACCATATATACTACAAGGAACAGTCGTGAAGTCAAGCGTAATTACAGACCACTCTAGAGGTATACCAGTTCTTGTCATTCCTGGACCTTCATATTGCCAAAGAAAGTAGATTCTTGGCTTTATATTCGTGTCCTATCAATCTTCACAAGAGGAAGGTTCTCTCCAAAGACAATACTGTTAAGCCCTTGTTGGTTAACTTGCCACTTTACTTTCAAACACTGTCATATGGTATTTGAGTTTTCCTTGCTAGTATACTGGGTTTTTTTTTGGTTTTGTTTTTTTCCCACTTTGTAGTTTATTAGTTCATAGAGCAATACTACATTTGTTTTGTTCCAAATCAACCTTCTCATGACAACATCTGCCAACAGTTTTACAAAGGTATTGTAATTGTTTATGATTTAAAAAAAAGTTTATTTTATAGTTGCTGTTACTGAATCTATTCACCCTTTGTCTATTCTGTGGGGGTTAAACTATTAATTGTAAAAATGTCAGAGACTGACGTAAGCAATGATCCACAGGACCAAGATGAAGTGCAGGAGGATGTGCACCCATTAGAGGCAGCCAGTAGTGACTTTGTTGTTGTTGATGATGACAACAGTCATGATCCTTTAGAAACTGAACTACCAGCTAAAGAAGAGGTCGAAAATGCAGCCAGTGAAACAAAGGAGGACTATAAGGAAGAGTACGTAGACACCCAGGAAGAACTTCCTGTAGAGGGAGAGGAAGATGAGGAGCACCCCGTGGAGGAGGAAGAGGGTGAAACAATGGACGAGGATGACTTTGAAGATACAGCAGGAGATGACCAGAGTGTCAAATCAGCATCCATGACTCCTAAGGATATTCACAATATGGTTAACGATGCTCTGGACTTCAAGCTCGGGAACTTTCAGGCCCAGTTGCACCAGATGATGTCAGTGATTCAAAACGTCTCAAAGCAGGCCGCGATGGCACAGAAACAGGCCGAACAGGTCGTCAAAGGAAAGAGCGCTCAGGATGGAGAAGCCAAACGGGACGAAGATCAACCCGGCAAAGAGCACAGCGAGGGAGCCATGAACGTAGATGCCCCTGACAAAGGCAAAGAGCAGCAGAAGACGGAAGAAGATGGGACCACGGAATCCAAGAAGAAAGATGCCCAGGCAACGGGAAAAGTCCTGTGGGAAGACGACGAAGAGAAAGTCAAATGGGAAGAGTACCTTTACAAGGTGTCTTCCCTTCTGGATGTCATGCCACCTACTGCGGAGAAATCAGTCTTAGATGACACCGTGTCTAGTTCCAACCAGAGCTCTTGTAGTTATCTGCCAGCCGAGGGCATCGTCAAGAAGAGTTGGCAGAAAGTTAAAGACAAGAGCCTCATCGATGTGGCCTCTGTCAGCAAGAAGCAGAATCATCGTTACTATTGGCCCATGGAGGACATGAAAGCCTATGGTTGGAACCCAAGGATCAATTCCGACATGGTGCCCCACATTGTTAAAGCGCAAGGGTCCGGAGGAAAGCGAAGGAACATCTTACCGGAAAATCTGTCACGGCTCAACCACGACATTCAGAGTACAGACGATTTGTTCCGGTACCAGCTGAGGATCATGTCCTATGCGTCTTATTTCCTGGCGGGGCTGGGAAAAGTCGTCAAGGGAGAAAAGAGTACAGAGGAAGAAACCAAGCATGATCTACTCAACAACTTGGGACAGTGTTTGATTGACATCTGCGATACTTCAGTCAAGGGCTCCATCTTTGCCACGAGGGGTCGAAGACGGGTATACTTGGATGCGTTGAAAATAAACAACAACAAGGCACGTTCTGAAGTTGTAAACCAGCCGCTTGCCTTTGAATTGTTCTCAGCAGAGTATAAGTCCAGTTTTGAAAATCATCATGTTCATTTACCGGATGGGAACAGTGAAACACCCAAACGACAAGGGAGCGGTAGTGGTCGCAGTGGAGGGGGAGGTGGTGGAGGAGGGGGAGGTGGTGGAGGGGGAGGTGGTGGAGTTGGTCGTGGTGGTGGTCGTGGAAATAATAGCGGTGGTGGGGGTGGAGGAGGGAGAAATGATGGCAGAGGAATTGGTCCTAAGGTGGGTAACAACATTGGTTCAGGAGGTGGGAGGCGTACGTCTGGACAAAGTGACCTCAGATCGCCAGGCGGACGACCAGCTCCTGACAGGAACAGAGGCAACGCAAACAGAGATGGCAGACAAAATAATGGTGGTCAACAGGGTGGTAGAGGAAAGAGGAAGAATTCTGGTGACAGGAGGGTAGGACCGGGAAAATCTGGAGTTGGTGGAGGAGGAGGGGGTGGTGGAGGAGGTGGTGGAGGTGGTATTGGAAGGAAAAGGAGGAGAGGACTGAAATCCTCGACATCACCGAGCAGAATGTGGTCCAGCCTTGACAGTAGCTACACTACAGATCCTCAAGGATACAACATGTATCCACCCTTGGGGATGGGATACTCCGGAATGGACTTTTCGAGATTCACACCGGATAATAACGACAACAAGTCAATGTTCAAAGGCTCCTTCCAGAGTGGTTTAGGAGGTGGCAGTTCCTCCCAGTTCCCGCCGTCGACATCTTCTTTAGGGGGAGGAGGGTATTATCGCCCCGGTGATGCTGGGTCCTATGTCGGATACATGTCCTTTTCAGATGACAGGTCTACGCTAGCAACGGAAGGGTTTCAAGGGAGTGACGATGACATCAATCGGATGTACTGACCCTTTTACCGACCTCGTTATAATTTTTAATAGTAGTACCAATTTTTTTTTTTTCTTGTTTTAATAGTCTTCCAGATACTTTACTGTGTTTCATAAACTTGTATTTCAGCAGATTCTAATAGTTTTGTACACTTGTGGTCTACACACACTTACATCAATCATTTCAGTGTAGACACAAAGCCTACTTTCATCATGGCTGTAGGGGTTGCTTGGGTAACGCTATGATTGATGGCTGATTTACACAGTTGTGCATAAAGTTTCATGATTCTAACAACGTCAGTCGTGGAAATAATTAATTATAGACAATTAAAACAGCAGCTGTTTTATTTAAATATTTGCAGATAACCTAACACAGTTTAGGGTTTATTTGTTATTTAATATTGTTATAATTGTTTTCTCATTTGGTGCAAAAATCAAACGATAATTCAGACTTTTTTTATGATCCTCAGAGCAATTTGACTTCACTGAGAGATTGAATTTAGAACCCTCAGAAAAGAAAACTTGTAAACAATATTTTGTAACTTGACATGCTAAAAAGTTTTAGGTCATAAATGCTGTGTGTTTGGTTCTGTAACACAGTAGTGGAAGTCTGATGTCTTATACATTGACTTAAAATTACCACTCAGTGATTCTCCAAGTGAAGTTACTGCACTTCTCGCTATCAAGCATGTTGTCTTGAAACAGGAGGAGAGGGTCATTATTGGCAGACAAATGCCTCCATTCCCTCCCCCCCCCCCAAAGAATTCTGATATTACTGATAGTTATTGGCTCCATATATTCTACCAATTGCCTCACCCCTCACAAAAAAGGAATTGAAAATTCTAAGATTCTTTGTCTGACAAGACCACAGACTGGCCAATGTCGCTGTCTAATTTTAGGTCCAAAATGTAATGAAACCAGATTACTTAATGGGCAAAGTGGAGGCCCGGAGAAAATAAATCTGTATTTTTGCTTTATTAGCACATCCAATGAGGCATTCTGTTTGCATTTGCATCTAATTTTGTGTAAAAATCTTTGAATTTCAAAGTGTTATTTAGTGATAAAGAGTGCTGAATGTATTTCAGTCTGAAATGAAACCTCAAAGGCCAAAAAATTCCATATCACAGGGCTGAGTCAAGACCCTTTTTCCACTTGTTTCAGTATTGTCATGTAAGAGCTACAGGTCTATAAAAGCATAAGCTGCACCTGAAAGTTGATTGAAGGTTGGTTTTAAAGTGCCCAAAGTAAAATTGTTGGCAGTGTTTTGTTATCTTATACAATCATATTTTAATTCTGGAAGGCTTTGTTTATCTTTTAAAAATCAACATTACCAATAGACAAAAAGAGGGGAAAAAATGCATAGAAGCATGAAAAATATGCAAATAAAGATAAGACAAAAAAAAAAAAATTAAACCTTTAAGCAGACAAGATTTCTCTGTAAAAATCTTGAATTTTGCTTAATTTACCATGTTACCTATGCCTTTTTTTCATTGTTCCTATTTAAGAAGGAAACTTGAAACAATTTATGTACAGTTTTATCATTTGACAGTGATTTGCATGTAAATCGAAAGTGCAAGTATTTTCCGAAAATAAATTGGGCCTGCGGATTGGCAGAAGGGTTTAGTGCCGATGAACCATGGAAATTTGCAAATGGGGACTTTTGTTCATAGATTTTTTTTTTTTTTACTAGACTGGAATATGATCCTCCTCCCAGGTTTAATTTCCCTTGTTTTTTCCTCGTATTAATTGAGAAACATTTACTTCTTTTTGTAGTTCCCTTTGCAACAGTTGATATAGAAAGTTGTGACATGCCAAAACATTTTTCTTGAGGCAGTGAGATTGAGAAATATTGGTGTTGCTTTTTACTGATTAAAAGTTTGGACCTATTTTGAGGATATGGAGGAAGAAACTGAAGGACAATGTGAAGTTTCAAAGATAACTGGCAGTGAATCCCTGTCAGTACTGGACAGCTCCACTTCCACAAAAGCAGGCCAGGATAAAACTTTAGAAATTGCCGAGAAACTGCACAAGCTCGAAAACGAGCTGGAAGTGAATTTGTTTGAGCAGTTTGAGCTCTTCTTGAGAACTCGTAACAAAGGAGAGACGAGAAGCATCGAAGGGAATGCGGTGGAAACAGATTTAAAAACGAGAGAAAATAGAGTTCTGTCAGAAGAGAAGGACAAGAGCAGAGTAGAGGTAGATCAAATAGAAGTTAAAGAAGCTGTTTGTGAAGAGGAACAAAAAGTTATAAAACTCGAATCTTCACCGAGGGAAACAGACAGTGGATCTCGTGCAGGAGATTATACAGAAGAGAAAGATTATGTAGAAGAGAAAGATAGGGGAGGGGAGGTACAAGAGGTTTTAGACAATGGGGGACCAAGTGGGGATGCATCTTGTAGAAAGAGAAGTGGATCTCCCATGGAGAGAGAAGAGAATGCTCAGGAGAGTAAAATAAGTAAACAAATAGATTTGGCACAATCTGAAGGCCATACGGTAGTGGGGGATAACGCTGCCGTACAAGGGGAATCCCCTCCGAAAGAGAAAGAGGAGGACACAATAGCCAATGCTGAAAGAATAGAAAGTGACTCCGGACAGGGTATTGCACGAGAGGAGAAGGTGGTGGTGATGTCAACGGTAACCATAGAAACCAAACCTTCAGAGGCAGCAGAAGTTGAAGCAGAACTAGGATTGGTGGATGCAGACAGGTATGTTGTATTCACAAACAGATAATAAAATGTTCATTGTGTATTGGTGATTGCCTACTGTAGAGGTCACTGTTACAAGTACACTGAAAAAAAGTCCCCTCCCCCCCACCCCAAGCAAAGGTAAAGGAAACACTGACAAGATCATAAATATGGAAGGATTTTGTTACCTCAGAAGCAAACTCTGGCTGTTAGATTAGTGGATCAATTTGATAAATAAGTGATGAAATTGGTTCGCATTGGACTTGTATAAATTCTGTGATATACAGTATGCATATATTCAAATTATGAAAAGTGATCAATGCTCTTCTCAGGTGCAAAGCAGGAGAAGCAGATCATTAAAAGAAACAAACTTGAATACCTCAAAATAGCTCTGCAAATTGCAAACACTACATTATAATAATAGTAATAATTTATTCTTATATAGCGCTTTACATCAAAAGAATGATCTCAAAGCAGCTTCACAGAAACGCATAACATAATACAACTTAAAAAATATTACATCTTAAAAATATTACAGTCTAAAAATATTGCATCCTAAGAATTACAGAAATAAGTAACTTAACAATAATTATTAAAAAAAAAATTATTCATGATGGTGTCTTGCCATCTGTCTCTCCATCTGCTGTGTCTCCATCTCCATCTGTCGTTATGCTTTCTCTTAGTTGGATCTAGGTGTATCAGGTCGGGTCTGTTTCAGAGTTTCTAGCTATGTAATAAGTCTTCCCTTTGTCTTTCTCCAACCTATTGTCTTTCTCCAACCTATTGTCTTTCTCCAACCTATTGTCTTTCTCCAACCTATTGTCTTTCTCCAACCTATTGTTAATATCATCTTCTTCTTTCTTTTGAGATCTAAGAAAGCTTGCTTGCTCTCTCCTCTCTTTAGGGTTGAGGTTTTACCGCTCAGTTTTTCGGAAGATCCTCCGCTGTTGACCACTGCCAAAGATGAGTTTCTTCATTACGAGGGAAACAACTTTCTAAAAGGTTGTAAGTGGTAAGCATTTGCACTTTAAAATTTCAAGCAGTTCAAAATGGTGTAAAAGATACAGAGGGTCTCAATGTTTTGATTCTAGCAGGGTCTTTGTCATAGCTACCCTTAAAATGTTTGCATTAGAATATGTGGTAAGAGAAAAGGAAAGAAAACAATGTCAAAAAAGGACTAGGTATAAACAGGAATAATGATGGGGTGGGTGACGAGATGCAAAGAATCCTTACAAAAAAAGTCATCTTACTAACATACCACATAAATTGCTCAACCTATATATGGCTAATCATTCATTCAAATGCCATAAGTGTATATTTCTACATTTCTACAATGCACAATAGGGAACTCACACTTTCTGCAATTTCAGGCAGAGTTACTTTTCCTTTCCAAAGTTGAACATTGTGTTTAAGGTTTAACTACTCTTTTTAAATTTGTCCTGCTCAAGTACAGAGTTTGTAGAACCTCCTTTTAACCATTACCAGTTGCATTTTATGTTCCTTATCTTGTGGTTTCAAGAATCGCCATAGTCCTGTGCTCTCTCATTTTCAGCAGTTCTTTGTTTTCCCTCCTTCTAATATCAATCATTTCTGTGAACTAATCAATAAACCTATATATCCTTATCAGGTCTCCAGATGGAACGTGTATATTAACCAACAGCGAAGATGGCGTTCTTCGGCTTTTCAACCTCCCTGGTGAACTGTACTTCCCCAAGAGCTGGACTCCCGTGCCAGATCTGACATCGGTCCTTAAAATGGTGGAAGGTGAACTAATCTACGACTACTGCTGGTACCCACCGATGTCATCTCTTCAACCAGAAACATGCTGGTAAGTCCATCATGATGAAATCATGGTTTAGTACGGGGTGTCATCTTATGCAAGACAGAATGTGACTTATTTCCTTTGAGAGGAGAGGTTGGGAAATTGGGGAGGATGGGAGAGAATGCAATAGGATATCATTATAGTCCAGCCATCGTAGGGATATTTACAGCAACTTTATGCATGTGGTCAACAACTAGTGGTCGACAAATTTATCAACGCAAGATTCCGAATAAAAATTCGTTTAATCACAAACTTCATAACTACGCATGTTGCAAGCAAATTGGATGGCTCCAAAAAAAAATTCAGGTATGTTGTTTTGGGATTTTAGTATCAAACTATTAAACTGATAAATTTGTGAATGCATACTCAAAAAGCTGCTTTAATGATGTGAACAATTTTCCTTGCACTTTTTGGGTAAAATTGATTTAAAAAAATATGAGGTAAAAATGGAGAATACATTGAAATTGGGTACTTTTTGCGATTTGTTTGCCTTGATGATTTGCAATATTGCACATGACTGCTGTTAAACGTGTTGTGGTTGACATACATGCAATCCGACTCATTATAATTTTCAGGATATTTGGGCATTCTTTGCAAGAAATGTAGTGAGAGTAATTTCAGGCTTGTGATGTTTACTGGAGATGTTTCATGCATGAATGACAATGTCTCTCTGAAATTTTTTCTTCTTGCAACACAGCTTTGTGAGTTCCTGCCGAGGTCACCCAGTCCACATGTGGGATGCCTTTGATGGTGAGATGAGGTGCTCTTATCGACCCCATAACCACATGGTATGAGACCTTTTGTGTCCCCTTTCAATTTGTATCCTATCCAGACATGATGAATCATCTGGGTCATGCATTACTAATTGGCCAATTTGCATCACAAATGATTAATAATGATTTTATAAGAATGTTGATTTTCATTATTTCATAATAACCAAACCTTTTCATAAATCTTATTGCAACATATTTTCCATTGAATCTTACTAATGTCAACTTCCAATATTTCAAATATTCCACTTAAACATTGTACGCACTGTGTGGCAAATGGAGTGCTGTGGGGCTGTAACCAGGCTGCATAGGATATTATTTTGTAGGCTGTGTAATTCACACAATAGGCACTGCTCCTCTGCAGAGATAATACTCTATTGTTTGATATTGACACCGGTGCTGTAGCCGAGTGGATGAAGGCGGTGGCATTTGAAGCAATGAGGCTTAGCAATCGGGAGGTTCGGGGTTCGATTCCCGGCCGGGTCATAGTAAGGTGGGTTTTTCATCCAAGAGCAATCTACGGTTTTCCTATCTGAAATGACTTTCTAAATTGAAAAGATTCCAAATTTGAGTTAAAATGTTGAATTGGAACCCACCCGACGTGTAAGTTGTAATCCATAAGCCCTTGCGGGTTTCTCCCACATTTGTGGTCGCTTAAGCGTCGTAAAAATAACTGCTGATTATTATTATTATTATTCAGCCTTGCTGCATAGGATATTATTTTGTAAGCTGTGTAATTCACATAATAGGCACTGCTAGTCTGTAGAGATAATACTCTATTGTTTGATATTTATTCAGCCTTGCTGCAGGGGGTTTTGCAGCTGCTGCAGCTTTTCATTTTGACATGATGCCCTTACTAAAAACCCTCTTCTCTTTTCCTGTCTGCCAATATTATCAACACAGCCAAAACTCCAAAAGTCTTGTTTGATCTTGTTGATACTCCCCAGATGCCAAGGTTACTCCCATACGCCTCTCGATATACATAAATGTCTAAATTTTTTATGAATGTAATGATACCTTTTTTTCTTTTTTTCTTTCCTTGATAGGATGATTTGATCACTCCACATTCACTTGGTTTTTCACTGGATGGAAGCAAACTGTACTGTGGATTTAGCAAACTCATCAAAGTATTCGATACCACAAGACCTGGGAAGGATTGCCAAAGCAGACAAACGAAAGGTAAGACAGATGAAAGGGATACCTTATTCTACTTCTTCTTTACATATACGTGACTTGCAAAAAACTATTACAGAGTCAAATCATTACCAGAGACTGCTTCAAGTCGACCCATCTACTCGAGGTCGCTGCTTAAGTTCTATCGGAACAAACTTTCACATTCATCTTCTAGTCACTTGATTTGTAATTTTAGTGACCCCAGTCATTACTCATTACAACACTGGGTCACTTAAACCTAATACTCAAAACGTGGACAATCATATTTGGGCATGTGAACTCCTGTTAATTGCAAGTTAGAAATTGCCTTAGATTTTTCAATGGCACCATGGCAGATTTATCAACTTCCAAAGGAGCACCAAAGCAAGTTTTAAGACATTGAAATGGCAACATGTCATTTATCTCCAAAGAGGACAAATGTTTGAACCCTGATATAAATTTGAGAGCATGGTGGCCAATTGACTAAGGCGTCAGACATGTGATCCAAGGATTCCTGGGCCAATTCCTACCTAGTTCATTACATTGTGTCCTTGGGCAAGATGCTTTATCTCAATTGCCTCTCTCCACCAAGCGGTTAAAAATGGGTACCTGTGAAGTAACGTGTCATTGGGCGCAATATATAACTGCAGCGGACTGGAGGGATTGTCTCTGGGATAGGTTATCATTGACCAGGGGTAATATAACGTTGGTAAAAAGCGCTATATAAAGCGAACATTATTATTATTATTATAATGTAGTTTCATGATCCAGATAAATATGAGACATCTTGATCAGAGGACCACCACAATTGTTGCTGTTGGTAAAGATGATATTTGAAGGCCATTACATGCAAGTGGTGTGGGCACTGATTGCTATTTGCCATCAGTCCTGGGTAATTGGAGCCTTAAAAAAATACAGATATGATTACCATTTCTGTAGACTCTGTTGTAATGGAAATTAAAGGGAAGAACCAGGATCGATAGAAGTACATTTGGTACTTAAATAAGTAACCAACTCTTTGTAACGTTAAATGCAAGACCAATCTTATGTTTTTGTGCTTGATATTTTGCTGTATTTTCAGGTAAACTTGGTGGGCAGACTGGAATTATATCCTGTTTTGCTATGGATCCCAACGGTAAAGCGTTTGCAGCAGGTTCATACTCTAAAACTAGTGAGTACCAACCCTTCATTTATTGGATACTTTACTTTTTAACCGATGAAAGAGTAAGAAACGTTCTTAACCGGAGAACAATCTGTTCAGTATCGCATCGCAGAATGCTTGGCAAAATTGCTAGATGTAAGTGCAGAGATGCATAGCATTTTGTGTGTGTGTGTGTGTTGACAGTTTATCTTCTGAGACGCATCTATTAGCAAAGCTGTATTGTTAGTTCGTTACAGTGGTATCGCCAGAGATATCAAGGGAGATGTTTAGCAGAAGCTTTATTTTTGCTCAGAAACATCCTGACTCAGTCCAGATCTATAGTTCTCTCATAGTTAATGTACGGTAGTCAAGCCTAGCTGAAGTTCACAGTGTCATCAATCTGTTATCTTAACCGCTAGCTCATTGCATGTTATTTGTGTCAACACTCGTCTAGTAACGTAGGTTGTTATGATGTTTTCGATGTCTGGTTATAAAATAATGCCAAAGATACTGTCGTACCATGCTACAGATGGATCTAGTCGATTTGGCAAGCTGTCTAAGTTCACTTCTATGGTAAGAAACTGAAAACCCTTTTTAATATATTTCTTTACTCCATAAGTCTTGTTACACTGCTGAGTAAAGTAATGATTAGTCGGGAACAGGTGCTCGTAGCCAAACACCATCAAGTTGGTGGTGCTGAAATTTAAACACCAGTCCAAAATAACCAGCTTTCCAACAATAAAAATCTCTAGGTGCTGCAGTGTTAACCTTGTCCTCTGGATAATTTCACAACATTTTATCAGTTTTAGTGTGTGAAAGAAGATATTCAGTGTGTTGTTGTATTGAATATTGGTTGGAAATTTGTACGGTCTGGAACTTTCCAGGCAAGAAACTGTTCCTTTTTTTTTTTAAAGAGTTTAGGGTAATGGGTAATTAGGAAAGCAATTGCATGGTGTCTGCACCTTTCAGTTTGTTAGAGATTAAAGAACCATGTTCTGTTTGCTTCTTACCATCCACAGTTGGGGTTTACACAGACTCCTGTCCATCCCCCATAACACTTCTTTGGGGTCAGGCCAGTGGTGTTACCCATCTCATGTATTCTCTTGACGGCTGCAGGATTTACAGTGGAAGCAGAATGGTATGTTACAGAACTTGTCGTATATCACTCGGCAGTGTCTGTCCTCAGATTGTTAATTAAGAATTGTTGCAATAGTGGAAGGGAGTCTTTTTAAAAATGCATCTGTTATCAACTACTCTAAAAGTTAGTTATGGGGTAAATTAATGTTTTCCATTTGTAGCAGGGGACATTATGTTGCATCCTTGTAAAGAATAGTTCAGGGGTCAATTTATTTCTGACCTTGTTAACAGGGAACTTAATCTAAGTAACCACATGAACATTTTGGTTCAGTTCTTGTGTGAGGTATCTTTATTTGACATTTATAAATTTTGAATCTAAAGGTGTGCCTGAAACAATCAGGTGTGATCATGTTATATAGGCCAAACAGTTTATTGTTTTACATTTATTTTTCCACTCTATGGGTTTGATCGTGAATTGGGTACAGTTCCAACTCTCACTATGAATTGGGTACAGTTCCAACTCTCACTATTATGGTTGTAAATCTTATAACAATACCCAGTGAAGGTGACTGTATTGAAGATGTAGAAAATTAAATTCAAATTTTGAAGAAAAAGCAATATATTTTTGGATTTTTGTATCTTTGACATCACACTTGCTTGCTTCAACTTCTTATTTAGGTCCAAAAGAATTCAACTTAAATGATCTTGTTGTCTGGAGATTGTGTGAACGATTCCTGACAGAGAGAAGTTGACCCGGTCAAATATCATTTCTACGTCGTAAACTCCTCAATGAATGACAAAGATGAATTTTGCTAAAAAATACCTGACATGAAGTTGTAAACACCTAACAGAGTGACAAAGCTTGATTTTTTTGCTGCAAAGGTATCACACATTGAAAACTGTCTCACATTTCCGTACTCTTTCTTGTTTTTCGATCATTACACAGGATACTAGCATTCTCTGCTGGGATGTCCGAAAATCCAATGAAGTCCTCTACTCTATGGAGAGAAACGTCACCACCAACCAGAGGATGTACTTCGATATCGATCCGTGAGTTCCTTCATATGTCCGTCGTCCATCTTTCCATCGTTTCCTATATTTGCGATAGTAAACTGTCTTATTACGGTAATCGGCAGAAACATTGTCACCGAAGTCTGAAGACAGTCATTCATTCATCCAGATTTTGTATATCTTCTTTTACTCTGTTCACAAATCAAGTTTATTAGTACAATGCACTGTTAAGAATTCTTTGAAAGCTAGTTTTGGTTAGTTTTTCCCCAAAGAGTGTGATTGGGCTTGACAAGTCAAAGGGGGCCATACCACAGGACCAATGGTCCACAAGGTGGCTTAAGGTTAAATTTTGGTGCCCCTGGGGAAATACGGGATAAACAATGTACATATGTTCTTACATGTACAGAAGACTAGACTAGGTACAGCTTGTCGAAAATTGTGGTTAGCATTTTCTAATCGATGGATGCAGCTTGCATTGAAAGTAACGGATCAGCACTGGATATTTTTAAAAAAAACATCTTTTGTAAAATATATGATTTTTCAGTCCAAGATGGGGTTTCGATAATAATAGAAGTTGCACTGTAAACACAACCATCTACATTAGACAATCAACCATCTTTTGAGTTGGCTCAAAATAACAGAAAGAGAGGACAGAAAACTACAGAGACATGTTTACTATGAAGGCAGTTTCATCTCTGAGATTTCAACAGCAAAAGGCTGGAATATATTTGGGAGCTCTTAAATATCAGTGCCAGTGTGATTTTGCCTTGAACAGTTTCATCAGCTGTTATGTTGACCTAAGGTTTTCAACAGCAATGGAAGTAATATAGTTGTGAGCTCTTTAAAGTATAATTGAGAATAAAATTATGAAGCAGTCAAAAGTAAATTCATTATGCTGTTGATTTTGTCTTTGAACAATTTTATCATGTATTGATATTATTATTATTATTATTATTTTACCTAATTTGCAGAGAGGACCACTATTTGGTATCTGGCAACCAAGATGGTAAAGTGACCATTTGGGATCTCAGCCAGGACTGTTCCTCATCCACGAACTCATCTCTTCCTGTTCTTGATCCTCTGGTACAGTTTAAAGCAAATGAGGATACCACTAATGGTGTTAGGTAAAGGCCGTTCAATTTATCACTCCCTTGTTCTCCTGGGTATTTAACTGAGGGCAAAGCCTCCCTGATAGCAACCAGCTAGGTTTAGATATTCGCCTTAGCTGTGAAAGGTCTCTATTGATGCTCTTAATGAAAATATAAACCATCGGGAATAAAAACTACTTTTTCAAATTGGATGTGCGCGGTTTCTGCATGAAAGTGTGTAGATCTTGTAGCCTGATAGTGTTGTATTAATTGTATAGTGATAATTCTCAGATAGGTACTTTGTTTTAGTTTTCCCCAACATCAAATCAATGTTTGCCAGGATTGTAGAATGTCAATTCTTTTCTTCAGGTAGAAGCATTACATAGTTGCTTATCCCTTTCTTACAGCTTGCACCCTTCCTTACCCCTCTTGGCTACTGCATCAGGCCAGAGAACGATATCTCAGCCATCAGCCGGGAGCGATGGGGAGAGCGACGAAGAAGAAGAGGCTCAGAAAGAAACACAAGAGCACACATTCCACAACTCACTGAAGATTTGGTCTTTATATGTAAACAGGTGAAGTTGGCCCTCATGAAGGTCGGAGGTCAACTTTAACACTGATGCAAAGAGTTGACGATTGGATACCCGATGATCGACGATGCAGATTGTGGGGTTCGACAGTTGCTGAGTTACAGCCAGGTGGTGAAAATGCTTCTGAAAGTCCACCTGTATGCAGCTTGAAAGCATAGATGTTGAGAATGGGTAAAGGGAAGAATAAGATACCGTTATGGGCAGGGGTTCGATGCAGGTATGGATAGTAGAAAGATACAGGTGTGTAAAGGGGGAGTAAGCAGGAATAGGGAAGTTAGAAGATACAGTTATGGGAGTGAGGAAAATGCAGGAGTGCAAAGGGAGCCTGATTAAGGTATTGAGGAGGCGGAATGGGGATGGAAGGTTCATGAATGAAGCACAGAATGATCAAGGGTGTGTAAAGGGGGATGATACAGGAATAGGGAAGACATAGGAAAACATAGGGTTTGGAGTCAAGGGAAGCAAAGGGAAAAGATCCAGGTACCTAGAAACCTTTCTTTACAATTTACAATATTTGAATAAACTCTACCATATTGTAGTACTACAGTAACACTTTGAAACTCCTGCTTGTAATGAGACAACCACCCACTGTTAATATCCTGTAAGGTCTAGGTTGTCTTTCCCATCCACTGACTCCTAGTGACAATGAACAGCAGACTAAGGCCATCTCGCCAATGACTTCAGCACCACCATGGGTTGGGCAGAGGTGAGAAAAAGTATGTATTTTTGGAACTGAGATGGAACTCTCATACTTGGTCTGACTGTCTTGAAAATTAATAAATGTTAGCAAAATGTTGACAAACCCATTCAGCTTTTACAGACCCCAAGTTATGTGTGGACCATTCTGCCCTCACAGACTCACACATTTGTCATGCCCCCTCTCTCTGCTAGGTGTCTGCGAGACCCAGGTTCAGAAACATTGCTGTAAGGGGACCTGTACGATAGGTTGCAAGAAAGCTTGAAACAGCTGGCATTTAATTACATCTGTTTTTGCCTTATCATTTTTGTTTTGTTTTGTTACGTTGTTACATGGAAATGATTGTGTGATATTCCATAAACTGCTTTGTTTTTGTGTTGTGTTTTGGTATTTTCAAATTACCTTATCACAGAAAAATAAAAGAAGAAAATGATAAGTTTTCTTTTGTCTTTTGTTTCTCAATGTTGTCAAAATTCGTCAAATCTTGTGATAGTTACACGTAATTTCATAGGTTTCCATTCTTGTCTGCCACCTCTCAAAACAAATTACCCAAGCACTTTTGATCTTAGACGGAACAAACTATGGATATTAAACTCTATTCTCCTCTCTACCTCTACACTCAACTAAGGATAAAAATGAACTTCCTGTTTGCCTATTCTTACAACTTTTCAACTCTTAATTAAGAGGGAAGGAACTTAACAAACTGCTTATCTATGCTGTAGAATAGCCTGCAGTAGATAAATGTAAAAGTTAGAGGACCAGACGTTTTAGGACCTTCAGAGGCAAACTTGAGAAGACCACTCCTATGTTCGAAACGTCGGGCCGTCTAACTTTTTACATTAAGAACTGATCAATGCTATTAGGATATATAATCAGGAAGTATTTAAACTCCTTTTGGACCATGTTTTGGAACATTATATATGAGTTATCAGA
This sequence comes from Apostichopus californicus, assembly GCA_020650975.1. Classification (NCBI taxonomy): domain Eukaryota; kingdom Metazoa; phylum Echinodermata; class Holothuroidea; order Aspidochirotida; family Stichopodidae; genus Apostichopus; species Apostichopus californicus. The sequence goes on from JAIPMN010015280.1 coordinate 21,151, forward strand.
AATGCTACGGCAAAACTTTACTCCCAAAGTAACTCTTTGAAACAATTTTGTATTGCTATTCCATACTGTAACCTCAATAATGTAGACCATTAGCTGCCTATAGTACAGTCAAATCAAAATTGGAAAAACAGAAGTTTGCCAATCTGTTTTCTTTTTTTCTCATGTGATTGATACTGACATGAATACAAGGTATGGGACGACAAATCGTTGATATAGAATTCAAATTAATTAATCACTCTCTCATTGATTGACAAATATCAAGGTCTTCTTTAGTTGATCAGTTGATCAATCTTATTATATTTTGATTTTTATATCAAAACGACAATGAGATAAAAACAAGTTTGAATATAACCTATGAAATGTCTCACTTTCACAGTAGAAAGGTGGAGAAAATAGGCACTTGATTAGGGTTACCGATTTCTCCGGACATGTCCTCCGTCGAGGCAGAAACCTTGACAACCATGTAGATTATGAAAAATTAGAATATACTATTCTCTAGTACATATTTTCCTAGACTGAAGCCCATTACTATCCCCCCTTCACTTACCTATGATCTTACATGAGACTCAGGATGGATTTACATAATTAAAAGAAAAGAAATGCAGGGATTTTGGGTAGTTTCGACAAACTATAGTGAATTAATACACACAAGTATGTGTTCTGCATTCCACAATGTTCCACTTCGTCTAATCTTTATTTTTCTAACTTTGGACGATCACGAACATTAATATTGGTAAAAAAAGACGTTTCCTCGACCCATTTACAGTACTAAAGTATAATACAACCTCAAGGCTAAATGTGGGATTTTCCCTGAATGAATTAGATTTAAAGATGAATACTTTACCGTGACAAGACTGTTCCACTCACGATATATTGCATTACTTTCCGTATGTAAATATAGAAGCACTGTAAGTGTATCGGAAACCCCAGTTATGAAATGAGATTGCAGATTAGCTCCAGGTAACAATACGAGCGGGCTGGTGGGGAAGTTGGGGGTGGAGGGGGTGTCGCTGCGACGCTTGGTATGATCGTTCGGTAATACCGCTGTACGATATACGATTCTGGAAAGTTGATTAAATATATACAATGTTATAAGCTATTATAAATGGCTTTGTATCACCCTATGCACAAAATGCGACAATTTGGATCCTTCAAGTTTCATGCGTGACAAAGATTACCCTACCTCCTTTATTGGATATTTTGTAGTACTATATGTAAATATATCCTTACATACACGCTCGGACAAGGTTGCTAAGATGTTTGAAATAAAATGGTTGCATAAAACGAACGAATGAATGAAAAGTAACACTGTTCTGGGTTTAGAACGTTTAATGTTGGAAGATCTGAATACTTTGGAAAACAAATTTGCTACCGTGACAGAATATCCAAAAACAATGGTGTTTCGACTTACTAGTAAATCACATCCTCAATATAATATGGGATTTGCTCAACTTTAAGATTTAGAAACTTCAGCACATGAACTTTTCAACTTTAAAATTCTCTATAGCCAGCGTCTCTTTTTATTCGTTTGTTTGTCGTTTGTTTCCTTTCTTAAGTATTCTGTGGTTTTTATTTGTTTACAATCCAGCCATACAGTGGTTTAAATAGTATCACAAATTATTAATATATTGTCTTATCACTTTGCAGACTGACTCACGCTTGTTGTGAACTTAAAAAAGTTAAGGGCGGTATAATTACTCCCGCACAAGATTCGTTGCATCGCTTAACCTTTCGTTGCCATAGATATATAATGAAAGATGGTGCTCTTCCATTATAAAGTGTACGGAAGCCGAAGAGTTTATACTCTAGTTTTGTAGTGTCATGCTTGGAAGATGAATAATAAGTATTGCGTTAATGTCCATCAGAGGTACTTTTTAAATTTCTGCGATAAAGATTAACTTAATCAAAGACAAAATGATGTAACAGACAAATATGGTTTTGTTTGCTTCAATTAAACCATATTTCTGTTATATATATATATATAAATATATATATATATATATAAAAATAAATAAACATAACAATAACTGGCTCTTAATCAGAAAGATGTACTTCAAACACAGAATTTCACTGCAGTTTAAGTTGACATTTCATTGCCATTTGGACCAACTGTGTCAGCGAGTTGCTGAACTGACTCTCCTGCATAACTTTAACCCACTATCAGATACATTTGGCTCAGGAGTTGTGTAGTTGTACATGATGTCAAAATATGCTTGAAATGTAATGATTATTATGCTATGGGAGTGTCATAATCCTTCTTTTGAATGAGTAACGCGGACTTTCCTCTAACCTGACCTATGTGACAAACTAACAATTTACCTTGTATGCACGCGCATGTTATTACATGGGTAACGGGAGGTTTTAACGACAGCGACACTAAATTCGTATGTTGAAAATTCTACGGTACCCACACTGTACCTACTATATGGTAATTGCCGAATAAATAAATAAAATGTTTGAGATCCTGGAGGTGTACGACCCGATATAGATGCATGAATGAAAGATGACCGGAAGTATATA